>JAOEHQ010046564.1:0-22337 GCA_025447715.1 Asclepias incarnata
CCCCCGCACATTGGCTAAAGTGTTTGTAAGGATCGGAACGACACTTTTTTGTAGAGTTTTCTATCATAAAAAGTTGGTGTGTCAACGATGCAATTGTTGTGTATTGCCATAAGTTGTGTACATATCATCTCCTAAAATCTATATAATCATAGATTCTGGTATTTCATGTAGTCATTGATCATGTTCCTCATATTTGCCCAATCTGTTTGAGGTTGAAAATATTTTGTTTTGACCTCAAAAGTCAGAACAATACCCCTTCCTGTGCCAATTTATTTTATGAACTCTTCATATCACCTTTCTCATTGCAATTCTTTATAAATGCAGCTCCGAGTTCATTGTGCTGAGGTATTGGGAACACCAATAGTTGGAGACTACAAATACGGTTGGCAAGCTCACAAGAAATGGAATCAAATGCTTTCTTCTAATCTTGAAGAGAAGGTTGAGGCGTGTAACAGTAAGTCAAATGCTTTCTTCCCTTTGGCCTTGATTTAGAGAGTGGGAGCATTACCGATAAGCAGCCTGGCCTTCATTTACATTGTAAGAAGATGGTGTTGCCTGACATTTTTCATCTGCTTTAAAGCGCGCCCATATTTCTACTTCGGATTATTATTTTGAAGACATCAAAAGCCTCAAATTTTCAGCTCCATTGCCTCCACACATGCAAAGGAGTTGGGACATCTTGTCCACTTGATTTGTAATATGCAGAGCTTCTTATTCAATAGTCATCTCAGTTGATTCTATAATATAGATTTACTCTTAAAATGGGTTTCTGAATTGGGCCTTGGGAAGAAAGACTTTTGGGATTTTGCTAAATACAAATAATCGGGGATGTCTTGGGCTCTTTAAGGGTCTAAAGCGAATTTCAAAATTGGGTCTTATCGATTAAAATGGTATGTATTAATACTCAGCTTTACCAAATTATAGAGCTTATTTGCTTACAATAGACTATTGTCTGAAGTAAAGTGTTAAGACTCCAAAAATATTTATTAAATGGGCTTTTATTAGTCCGTATGAAGATGTGGTCCACAACTCCACAAGCTCAAGTGCTCAACTAGTCTTGCATAAAAAAACCGGGTTCCAAAAAACCGAGCCCGAACCTGAATAAAAACCGGGTTGGCCCTACCCGGTTCGGGCATTTCAGAACCCGGCGGGTACAAACCGGTTTGGGTTCAAAATCGGGTTCAAATCAGGCCGGGTTCGGTTTTTGGCAAAAAAAAAACCCAAAAAAACCCGGTCCACGTTGACCAAAAACCGGTTTGAAACCGGTTCGGGTTGGGCAAAACCCAGTTTTTGTTCACGGCTATGCTCAATTAATCATCTAGGATTGATTTAAAACATAAGCTGAATTAACTTTTTTTAATTTTTTAATTATGTTATATTTATCAATAACCTTCTTTACTACATATGCTGATATGCATACCATATATTATCTTTTAAAATTATATTTTATATCCTTAGTTAGGGTTGTATTCACGTGAATCTTAAAAAAAAATGGTGAAAACGAAGGGATAAATCTCAGCCATACATTTTCCTCCTCCTCTCATCTTTTTGGTATGTACTTTTATTTTTATATTTTTTATTAATAAAAACCCATTCCAAAAAAAAATTTCAAAATTCTTTTTTTTTTCTATGGTTATGTGTTGAAAACGGATGGAGATGGTACGGGCGTAGCCCTTAGCCGAACGGCTACGCCGTTCAGGGGCTTCGCCCTTATCGGTCGTAGACCTCAAGGAATTTATAAAGGGGTTGGAGGCCGAACACATTTGAGAATGGTTTGGATATGATGGGCTACGATCCAAGAGATGGTGGTGGTTAGATACGGTACGGGCATTGCCCTTAGGAGGCATGGCTCCGCCATGGTGGTGGTGGTGGTGGGGGTGGCGGGGAAGAAGGCTGGTAGTGGTGGCGGATGCGGTAGAACGGTGGCGGTGGTGGTGGTAATTTACATGTGAAAGCAAGGTTTTACACATGTGTAAATACATAAATACAAACAAAAAAAATTAAATTAAAAAGTCGTCGAAAGTATATCGAATGACCTCTCTAATGAAAGAGAATAAAATTTTAAGAACACCCATATAATTTTTATAATTTATCGATGTACGGTTTTTTAGATAAAAATTTAGATGTGTCTACAAAACATTTAGTCGGTGTTCCAATAATGCCGGTTTCGAGTTCCTTCAGGATTATCATCTTGTTTAGGAGCCTTTGGGGACAACCGCAACCCAAGTCCACTAGTCAAACGAGCAAAGGGTGACATCCCGCCATTTTCAGATGTAGATCCTCCCATAGGTTGTTGAAGTTTCAGACTCTTGGCCCAAGTGGTTATGCCAGAAGCAGACAGCTTTGATGGCGAACCTAACTGACTGACCGGTTGAGTTTGCTTAGCTTAACTTTCTCTAATCAAGCTAATAAGTACACGAAATTGGGATCTCTGTCACATGTAAATCTTTCTATCGGGAAAGCCTCGCTTATTTAATTTAAAGGAAGTGAATTTTTTAGGGTTGTTATATTTAAGAGTTCCACAAATTTAAAAAGAAAACCCATTTTTCCACAAAAATTTTAACCAGACAAATAACAAGCATAGTCCTGTTACAACCCGGTCCTAGTTGGTTCTTGTCAATTTTGTCCACGTAGAGAGTCTAACATAAAAAATACAACATACATAACTTTTACGAGATGGGATGATGGGGATCCAATGTGATTCCGGGGACGGGGTGCCCTCCATTACTTTTTTTTCTCACAAACAAAATGAGGTTCCATGTCACCAATATGTGCATTGAGTACCTTGCATAAGGACTGCAGCGGAGTTGCAATTTTACGGCTCAAAACAAGATTTCGAGTTCAAAAAAGATTTCAAGCCGAGCTCAGAACGGCTTGTCTCGGGCTTTTATTGCTTTTGTATTAAAAAAATTTTTTGCGCTTATAATTTAATTCTATTATTATAGATTTAGAATTCCGAACTGATTATTGTAGATTATATTATAATTGGACTTTTGTTTAAAACATTTCACTTATAATCAAGTTTATATCTGATTTTTTGTGAATTATAAATCATCTTTGTTAATGAATTTAAATTTTTTTTTTTTTTACCTCTACATGGATTACTTCTATCAAAAATAAATTTATATATTAAAGTCGAATTAAAAAACCGAGCTATATCATATCCTTAAGCCAAGCCCAGGCTTGCATTATGAAGACTCATCCAACTATCAAGCCAAGCTCGAGCCGAGTTTTAACATTTAAGCTGAACTTGAACTCAACCCCTATAGAGCTCAATTCAACTCGTTTGCAGCTACACCTTGCATATCAAACAATAATGTAACAATATCACTATTCAGTGAAATTTTATCGAAAATGATTTTATTTCACAAGCTACATAAATGTACAATGTGGGTTACGGGAAATACATGACACCAATGAAGATCACCCTAGGTTGCAGATGGGAAAAAAAAACCACTTCAAAATTGAATCCTACACTGTATTTACAGACTCATCTCCAGGATACAAGAATCTTTGGCCTCAAAGATAAAAGGTGATGCCAATAAACTTACATATAACTTGCTAGTAAATACTTTCTAGCTCTCATTCTATACAATAAAAGCTAAACCATAAGAGTGTCGTTAACACAATGCTTGTATACAATTGGAAAGAAAAAAAAAAAAAAGTAAACAGGAAAAGCAGCATTAAATGCCAAATTTATCTACGGGTATCATGAAGAAGGTTGTTCTTCAAGTTTTGTTTGATCAAAGATCCAATGCCACATCAGATTATTGAACTTGGGGTTCTATCAAGGTACTTATGGCACCAGAAACCATAAGAGTTCCATCAAAGGTTCACTCTGTTGCCAAAATGGATGGTTGCTATAATCGCGGGTTCAGTTGGCTAAGAAAAGACTCTTAGAGGCTCTGCCAGAACCACAATCGTTTGGAAGGAGATGAAGATGATAAGGCCCAAGGGGTTTCAGTTTAGAGCATAGTGAATGCGTTCAAGAAGTCGCACAACCTTATTAACGTTGATATTTAAGAGTGGTGGCTTTGAACTACTCGAAGTGTTGTTCTTCTGAGGGGTTCGGGGTTGAGCAAGTATATCTTCCTGTTGGGTGTTAGTAAGCTCCAAAAACTGAGCTAGCATATCGCCGTCAAGAATCTTTGGCACACCTGCCTGCAAAGTTGATGACATAAACTAAAAATGACATTGGCTCATATGGTACAAGCATCAATGAAGTTAAGGCCAGAACGGTGTAATGCATGTGTAAATACAGTGGCATGCTAAAAGGTACAACTGGAAGCAATCATAATCTAACTAATAAATCTATAGATATTGCAACAATTAAAATTAGATGTGGCAAAATAGAGGTTCAGGTTGGGTAAAAGTTTAATAACAGGTTCAGTCAGATGGGTCACTATTTGGTATGGGTTGTAACATGTTGGGAAGGAGAACATGTCAAAACAGATTCAGGTTCAGACAGGTACCCTTTTAATATGGGTAAAAACATGTGGTTGAATTAGGATGACCGGAACACGTTTAGTCCTAAATTTTTAGCTTTTCCTTTAATAGAATCAGTGCCTGATATATGATTACAAAAACTATTTTCCAGCAATCATCTAATTTTATGAATAAAACTATTTTAGCAGTTCCAACGTATTTAAAATACATGTTGCCTGACAATCAACCCATTTGACCTATTTCCATTTTAGCTAACGTTTCTGATTAGACTCGTTTGAGATAAAGCACAACCTAGCTCAATCCAAATCATAAGTTAGCAGGTCAACAATGTAGCCTCCAATACTGACAATGACAAACTTTTCTTACCGAACTTTGACGGCTGCGGAACTCGTTATGATCATTCCCAAGAATAGGAGCCGTCAACGGATGAACTGCAATCCTACATTGTACATCTTCCAAAAGCTCATACTCATCCCTGAGAGATAACATTCAGTTGCTAATGTAAGAAAGGTTATACACCATAGAATGCAGATAAGATTTTATAGAGAAATTGATGAAAATGCTGCTAATGTACTATGTACATGACTACACACCTAAGGAGAAAAAATATGGCCAATAAACAAGTTCTTTTCAGCCTTCTTTCCAGAAAAATCAGTAGGTTTTGATCCAGATCAAACCATTCAGAGACACACTTAAGATCATAACAAGCAAAGGTTGCAACTTGCAAACTCAACCGGTCAGTTAGGTTGGGTAATAGACAACTTTTAGTATGGGTCGAATAGGGTTGGACCGACCCACGGACACTTCCATTATTTCATAATATAAGAAATAATTAATGAGTTAAATATGATTACAAAGAATAATGTAACCTTTACTATTAAATTAATCTTGAAGATCTTTTGCATTTGTATATATAGTGTATACCGTTTGATCCACCTCTCATTTTGATCTGCTTCCATTTTAGTTTATCTTTAGCTTAACCCCTTCAACCCATTAGAGATAAAAACATATCCCAAACCGACCCATTTGAATATATGTGGGTTAAAAACTACCTTTTGATTACTCGTACAAGTCTTATTTTCTAACTAGTGCATTAAAATGTTTATGATATAGAGCTGCATATTCCATTTCAGAAGCTATGCTACTACATACGGCCACTATTAATTAATTTATTACTAAGTGGCCGTGTCCCAGTATGAAGCACCAGAACCATAATCCGTCATATGCCATCGACTAGGAATCAGAGGAAACATACGGTGTAGAGGTTTTTTTCTACATCCTTGTTTCTTTACTTTTTCGGTTTTGGTGGTCTTGGTTATCATAGTAGGAGTTTTACTCCAGGGATCTCCCAACATTCAAATCGATAACTACATACAGAAGTGTCCTTTGCTGGAAATCTCCATCACCAAAGAACATAATGAATTCATACCTTGAAATAGGAAGAAAGATTATTATGCTTCCTAACAATGTGCTTGCCACAATGCTACTGTGTGATAAATCCAAAATTGAACTGGCAATGTCGCATTCCCTCATTTCATCATCAGCCAGAATTTTGTAAGAAAATGAACCCTAGAAAAATAACATAAAAGAAGACTATAAGTCATTAGGTACATTATAAAGAGGACAAATAATTCAACCATAAACAAACCAATGCAGTATCTTCTCAGCTAAATGAAGCAAATGACAATATAAAACCTGTCGCTTTTATACAGAGCCTTAATCAAGGGCATAGATAACTATCACATGATAGTTTGCAAAAAGCAAATGGATTTAGACAAATTGTAAAAATGTGTTCAAATGATAGCATGTGAAAACTTCTGTCAAAACATTATATCCTTTTGTTTTTGTATTATCACATATTTGTGGTTTTCTTTGTATCATGGATCCAACAAAAATGTCAAACAAACATCAGATTATCATTTAATTTGAGTGCACTAATCTTAAACTATCTAAGAGGACAGCAAACTTGCCTTTCTGATACTCATTGCAACCTCGCCCATATAGAAGGAAGAACAAATCTTCAGATTACATTCTGGACTTGCATTGTCTGTATCATGTTAATAAAGAAACCATATACAAATATCAAAAATAATATACTGATTAAGAAAAATGGAGGTGTTCAACATGCAAATACATCCACCTAGGAAGAATAGGAGCTACACAGTAGTGAAATCCAGTTAAAATTACATGCTCAGACAGATGAAAGAGGTGGGTGGATTTATAAATACGTCAAAATTAAAAACTGTGCAGGTAGAAATGGGTCAGGTGGGGTTCATCAAAACAATTTGTGTCCAACATATCTTCAATAATAAAACATTTTAGAATGTTTTATGAATTAATTACACACTCGGCAACTTTCGACCCATTTGACCCTTTTCCTTTTAAGCCAACTTTTTTTTTTACCTGTTATAGAAATAAATAAAAAAAACCCGAATCGACCTATTTAAGTGTCATTGGGTTGAAATCGCCACTTCCAATATCTTAATATAATTATAGGAAAAGGCTTCTTAGTTCTTAGAAAGAACAATTTTAATTAACCAACAAGATTCTTTTATGTTAAATCAATTTAGTCCTTTCTTATTCAATCAACTTAATCAACTAACCCCTTTATTTTCAACCAAATTAACTAAATAAATATTCTTTAACTAAGAAATTTCTCTAAAATTAATGATAACCCTTATTTCCCAAACAAATAATAATGTCAAATTTTCATTTAATAAAACATATTCATGCAATACAAGTATATAAAATGAGAGGTGATATAGGTATTACTATTTTTGATAGATGTACCACAATGTATAAGTTTTACAGTCGACTGTACAAGCCTTTAATGCATGAGTGTGGTATATCTATCAAAACTAATGGTACATATATCACCTTCCATATAAAATATATGAAACTAACATAACATATCGAACACTAACAAATGTAACGAGCAATAATATAAAATCTTATGTGTCACGAAATTAAGGATTCGTACGTAATACTCGGTGTTTTATACTTATTAGTCCTTCAGATATTTTTAAATCATTACCATACACCGCCCATGTATCCACACTGGTCCGAAGACTAGTTAGAAGATTATGATTTAATGTGTACAAAAAAGCTCACCGCTTGAGTGATGCGAACTGGACAAAATTGCAATGCTTCCCTTACGATCCGACACTACAGCTGTATCAATATTCATAAGAAGGCAATCGGCAACCAACCTCTGGACAGGGTCACTGTATAGTTGGTCCACCTTCTTAAGATCCTGTAACAAATGATCAATTTTGTAAAATCTCATACCTGTGCATAGTCCATATTCTATTTTAAAAATGGCATTAAATACAAAGCAAATAATTAAAACCGACACTGACTGACAAACCTCATAATATGCATAGAAAAGAATACCATCACGACAATCACCAACAGCAATAGTAGTAAAGTGAGTGGTCAAAGTCATGATCATATACCGTGTCCTTCCAACAGCCAATCTTTTGACCCTATCATTCTGGAAACTGCAGACGTAAAACTGGAAGAATAGAAGAAAAACATAAGTAAATAAGAGGTGGGAATTTAGATCCATATACTTATTACTTAAAAATAGTTCGATTCCGGTAATTTTTTATTTCTAATATGCGAGATGGGTAAAATGAAAAAAAAAACAGCTTAAACAGAAATGAGTTGAAAGTGGTACTTCAACGCATAAAACTTAAAACCTCATTACTCGTTTTATTCATAAAATTATGACAATCTGTTTCAGGACAACCCGGCCAATGGCCCATAACCGAGCTACCCTTTACAGCTACAGCCTTGACCCAATTTTAACCCATAACCTAATCTGTCCATTATTGCCGGCTCTAAAATGCAACTGTTGTCAAGGGCTCCAATTTCATAGCTGAAAGTGTAGAGCAGTACCAGCAAAGAAAATAGAGGAAAAAAGCTTACAGCACTTCCAGCAGAGGCCAAGAAATAGCAGTCGAGATATGGACAGACGGCAAGCACTATCCCACGCATATTGGTTGAATACTCTAATCTTAAGTTCCATGCTTCAGTTTCGTCAAGCTTAATCCCATCAGAACTATTATCATCCGGGCTGCTGCAAAGACTACTGCTTGAGAGTTGCTCTGCTCCATAACCACTAATTTCACGAAAAGGTGAAGTTCGTTGAGACGATGAGCCGGCTTTTGAATAGAACGTCATTGAACCACTATCCGAGTTTTGTTTGTGCTCGAGACGAAGGACTAATAATCTGCCTCTTGTACTGTTGACAAATAATGAAGCCAAAAACATGCAATTAAAAACTGGCATACATTGTTATTTACATGTACAAGAACCTCTTAAAAACATGGTTCGCACACAGAGGTAATATAGAACGACCAAGTACACTGTATGAATGGGGAACTATATCAGCCCATGATATTATAAACTTGGTCTAGAGTGACAAGAATCATCTTTTATACGCTAAATATCAATATAGGACTTGCCTTTTCAACCAGCTAAATGGTCAATGGGATAGTTTAGGGGGAAATCGAGAAGAATTATTAGCTTGTCCAAGTGTCCAACAAATAATTTTTGGGCTTCCGAGAAATTTATGAAAGCAAAAACCAAAAATCAAACAAATAGCGCTCTTTGTCCAAATTTCTTATTATTGAAAGGGGATTGTTTGCAATAAAAAGCCAAGTATGAATGTATGATGATGGTCTCGAAAAGAAGAAAAAGGAAAAGAGAAGCTTCATATCCATCAAAATCTTTAAAAGGTTAACTAATATTGGAAACATGAAAGCAACAGCAAAATTAGAACAGAATCATAACAATGAGCTGGAAAAAAGCAAACAAAAATTTTGATTGTATAGAAGATCAGAAAAGCTATACCAACCTTTCAGCTTCACCACTGGGCATAATAGCAGGACCAGCAGACAGACTAGTACCCACCACCAATACTTGTTCGCTTCCCGCCCTTAATAATTCCATACACTTCCCTGTTTCTCCAGGATCAAACTTAAACGATGATAAAATAGAACCACTCAGGGGGTCCACACAACAAATATCCGATGAACACGAATCCTCACTCAGATCCGTCCTCAAAACCAGCAACAATCTGCTTTCAGTATGAAATAGAACCTTTCGTGGCGTGCCTCCAAGGTGGAACTTCTGGACATTCAGCCTCTTGCTGTGCACCATCTCCACCTATAACGCCACATAAGATTTTAACTATATTAGCATGATATGAGATTGAGAAAAGAGGGACCTTGTATGAATGATATAACTCAAGACAACAATACTAAAAAAAGGGTAAATCGGAGGGAACCCCTTATCCCCAGTACCGCATTGGTACCAACATGCATAGGCCACACAACACATATTCCAGTAAAACACCTCCACCCAATACCCCGCACTTGAGCAAACACCTAAATATTTCTCAATCATGCTTGCAAGCGGGATAGAACCTGCCACTTAAGGACATCACATGGTGGGGCCTAGGCTTTGTAGGTGGTGGCTGGCCACTTGAGCTAACTCAAGTGGTTTCAAGACAACCATACTATTACAACACAAAAACAAATTATGGTTTTCCATTTCTATTATAGGTAGTATGTTAAACCTAAACATGTGAGCAATTTGGTACATCATCTCATAACATGATACACAAGTTTTTAGTGGGTGTTTGGAATTGCATGTTGTAACAGATTATCTTATTATAGCAACTTCAAGTCTCAACGCACAGTTTTGGATGCTATGATAAACAGATTCTGTTTCTGGTTATTGCCAAATAATCTATTGTGTGTAATCCATTCTTCTCAGTCACAATAAAACTGAATATCAAATGGTAAAACAAATTACTTACTTACCATTTCCTATAACCTACTTAAAAGATTTAACCCCATTTCGCCAATCATCTCTAATTTTTTCACAAAAATATCCTTTTTGGTCATTTTCTCTATTAACGTTATAATTAATCAAAATATTCGAAGCACTCAAACATCCGAATACATGATTATTATAATTTTAAAAAGCACAAACACATCTTAACACAATTTACTACAGCCTGTTTATTTATTCTACCTAATTATCTAATTCTCTGGTTATCTAATATTACTTTCCAAACACCCCTTAACTTCAATGAATTGGTGTTTTAATTCTATGTCCTTACCAGATGGAGACTATTTTCAGAGACAAACAAAATTCCATTGGGACATTCGCTCGAACAAACAGGAGTTGCATGTGTGGATGCTTGGAAAGAAATAGAGGTGTATGAGAGACTGTGCCTTGCAGTATGTAATAGCCAAGGCCTATCACTTAAAGCAATTAAATCCGCATCTGGGAGATCATTGAGTGGAACCAAAAAAGCCGGTGTGATACCAATTCGGCGAATTGAAATAACCTGAAGATTAACAGGGTAGTTGCCTTTTGTCATCTCAGATACAACAGACAAATACATAGATGAGGTGCTATCCGGTGAGGTCAATGTCAATGACTTAACAGAGCTAACATATGGTAATAATTTTGAAGATTCTAACGATGAACTTGGCCACTCGAATCTGAGCAGCATACCGTTCCTCAACCCTGAAATGATATAAAGTCGATCAACTTTTACAAGCCTTACATCTTGAGGTACCGCGCCACTAATTTCTGTTCCAATGCCATTTGTAAATGAAATGGCTCCTATTGCAAGAGATCTTATGCCTTCATCAGGTGAAAAAGATAGCACCTCCACCGAAGGCCTATGGGTCCCTACAACAAATGTATTTCCAATTTCAACCCCATTGGTGAGATCAATCTTATTAGACTTCAATGGGTCTCCTACAATAGGTTTTTGGGGAATGGAAATGCATGACAACTCATACACCAATCCAACATTATGTATCTGGTAAACTTCACATTGATAATCTGCCACGCGTTTGACACCAAGAACAAATAAATAGCACGGATTTGAAGTCGCCACAACTATAAACTTAGGCCCTACGGCTCCGAGACTAATAGTCATGTTATCGGGAGACCAAGATGTGCAATTTGGAGACGTGAAGGGGATACCATCTGGGTGAGCTGCAACCGTGGGTAAAGCAAGACAAACGGCAGTCTGGTGGATCTGAGCCAACACCCCATCACCAATAACACCGCACGCCAAAGTGCACACATCAGGGCGGTATCCAACTGAATCAGTCACATCGGTGAAGCTTACACCAACTGAAAGCACCCGTGTTTCTTCTACAAACGATAGCACAAGGAAAGAATGATAACAATCGACTAATTTCATTTTAACAGCCCAGGTACCCGTGATCCCTTGATAAACAGGGGCGGTTTTTAATAATTTCTCTAAACTGATACCATTTCGGATAACCCGTAAAGACCCTTCAGGTGCCATCCCACAACAAGCAAACATTTGATCATGCTTTTCATCATGGTAATCCACGAGTGACATATCCAAAATTGGTGAAATATTTTGAACCGGGCTCTTGTATTGTAGCTTTCCATCTTCAATTTTTAATACCACCCCATCACCCATATCAGAGAGTGCAGTCAAAAATCCATTCTCAGCCCATAAAAGCCCTTTAAATGGTAAACCTTTATAGAGACAATCAGACAGGTTTACTTTAAGACCAGTGGAATCGTAACAAATTTCAATCATAAAAAGCTCCCCAGTATCCACACAAAAGACCATTCTCGGGTTTTCAACCTTCCCCGGTTCCCAACACCATGAGCACACACGGGTGGATGTTGATTTTGATGAATAGCCATTATCATCATCTATACTCATAGGATCGTCATCTTTAATTATGTCTTTAAGCTCCAAGAGAGCAGATGCAGCCACATTGCAGATATTACCTTCTTCGTAAACATCATTCGCTCGGTATGATTCCTCAATGAAATTATGGTCATCCACCACCGAGGGCAAAACGTTTAGGCTTGTTCTATATACACATAAAGGGTTGTGAGCATCCCTAAGATCCATTAGAAGAGCATCACTAACCCTAAAGAGAAATGCAAATCCATAAGAATTGGGCACTTCAGCTATATCATGTGCTAGTGGTCCAAGCTCAGCATATTGGGAAAGTACATGGATAAAATTGTCCCTAGTGTTCCACTCTAGTAACAAAAGCTCGTTAAGGAGTGATCCCTTTCTGCAAAATATATACCGAGTTTAATTTCTCGTCAAGGAAAAGATAACTGAAAGTAACCAATAAGAAATTGAAGGGTGTTTGGATGTACATTCTAAAAGTAACTATGTGGCATTAAACTATCAAAATCAAAAAGTCAGCTGTAATCAAACATGTTGTGGAAGATTGGCTTTGTATGTGCTTTTGTTATTTGAATTAGCAATAATTTGATGATCATCTATTCAAGTGTTTGATTAATTCTGGGTATCCAAGAAATCAATAGATAAAATGACCAAAAAACGTATATGTTATATTTAGATCATCAATTTTGTTCCAGTTAATAACTAAAAGATGATCATTATTCATAACCACGATTTAGTTATCCAAACTTTAAAAGCTGATGAGACAATCGGTTCGAAAACACAAATCCAAACACGCCGAACATCAGTTCTATTACTAAATCTGGTTAACAAGTCCCCACGTAGATGCAATGCATTGTCATACCTATTTAGAAGAATGGCTAACACAGGGTTTTCCTCCTTAGATGGTTGACTCATATCCTTCGAGATAAAGCACATGCTCCATATAGTACCATGGATACTAGTAAGTCCAGTATTTGTACTTGTATTCTTTTCAATATCAGAAGGGCAAAATATTTTCTGCAGCCAGAAAATAGACAAGCATCTTAAATCTTGATCAACAAGTACAATCTTGTTTTCTATAATCTAACTACTGTGATATTAAGAACCCAGAATAATGATGGAAACACGCTAACCTTATCAATAATTTCAGCACCTGCCGAACTAGAAACTGAAAATAGAGCCAGATGGTCCTCATACGCACTAGTAGCGATGAAACAGCCACTAAATAAAAATCAAAACCGTTATAATGATGCCCTTGCAAACCAACTTAACTAAAATATCAAGTTATCAACTTACTTTGAATCAACAGCCAGCATTCTACCAACATAATGCCTGAGGTTTCCAGGTGAGCTAGATAGTTGAACATGTGTCAAAGGGAAGAATCTAAGCAAACAAACGAGAGCACATGTGTCACAGAAAAATAGTAGATAGCAGCAAAATGACATGTAAAACACATCTCTTGATGATCATCAAATGTCTGCATGGACAAGAAACAAAACCTGTGCATTTCATTCGAAAATGCAAGAACCGAGAGCTTTCCAGAATCTGAAGTAACAAGCAAAAGATCATTTCCTTGTACCTACAACAACATAAAAGCAAGCAACATTGAGCAAAACTGTGGTGCTTTACCAGATTATCACATGCAAGGTCTTGTTCAAGCTAATTGTCACAGGGTAGTGGTAGCAAGATGGAAAGATTAGGTACATCAAATTTGAGTCAACAAAGTAACATGAATACCCAAAATGAATAATCGGCATGACTAACATGAATATATGAAGTAAATAGCCAGTCATAATTGGCACAGCACATTATTAACAATTTAATATAGCATATATTAATTGTTTTTGTTTTCATTCGGATGATTTACATGTTTTTGGTTTATAATGTATTAATGTTCTGACTTCTCAATTTTGAGTCAACATTAACACGACATGTAATTAACAATCTAGCAGAGAATAAGATTACCAATCTGTAAAGGACATTGATAATGCTTATTCATATGCTCATTGTATTGGTTACTTTTGAGGTGAAAACATGAATACATAGAGTAATTATAATGTACCAAAACCGGTCATGGAAAAACCAAAAAAGGAAAAATCAAATGTGAATAACTCAAAAAAAAAAAAAAGAAGAGGAAAATCCACCCCACAGAAAAGCTGACAACCGAAAAATCGAACTGCGATGAAACACTTTCGACGACTTTTGACCCGTTCACCAGTTTCTAAAGTAGCGAAAAAGCATATATTTTTATTCTCCTTATGGATTGATGCAGATCTACGTACAAAGGCTAAATAAGCTGATATTGGTATTTGGCAGCCTCACAACTTTATGTTTGAAACCAACCAAATAAAATCTATCCCAAGCCTTGTTTACAAAAACAAAATAATCAAAACAGTTACCGGCCTTATTTAAAATTTAAAATCCCTGGAGATTGGTGATAGATTGACAATACATTTATTCTAAATATTTCACAGTTTCCCTTTATGCTATGTTTGTAATACCAGATTTACCCACTAGAGATGTAGCATAATTCAAATCAACCATGTAAATTGTTCGAAATTGCCACCTCATAACAAGCCAACAAGTTTGACAGAGGTTATACACTAGAGTTCTCCGTAATACTCCATTGTATACTTTATCATGCAACTCATGTAAAAACCTTTTGATATTAGATAGAGATGCATACGTTTCTACATTCGAAATATAACCTAAAACATCACGCAATTAGAATGTCTACAAGAAACTTATTATCATGAATCCCAAGATTCAAGTGAGGTTGGCCACTTAAGTGCCTCAAAGAGGCACGACACTAGATCTAATAAGCATTGACGAAAAAGGGCAACTTAGATTATCTAGAATACGTCAGACTTCCTCTGGAACTATCTTGATATTAAATGGAGTCTCAAATGTTTCTATAGCAGGGGGTACAAGTTAAAAGCATGACGCAACTAAAACATTCCTAGACCTTGCGAAACACCAAATCTCATAAATTAACCGTGGTTGTCGTCATCATTCCACGCAACCACCTCCTCAACCATTTCAGCAATGACTTAATTAAGAACTCCAAACAACCGCTCATTAAAGCATAAAAAGTAACACTTATGCTCTCGTCAGCATTGCCGTACAGCATTAGAATAAATCAAATAGAGTGCAACTTCACAAGTACCTGAGGGGTTGCAGCATGCAACCTCTTATTCCATGGAAGGATAGCAATATCTTTAATAGTTCCAAATACAGATTGCTCACATATAGACTGCAGTACTCCATAATCATCAATCATTACCAACTCTATCGATGTTTCCTGCATCCAAGCATAACATATCAATATACTACAATACCACATATACGCAAATACATACATAGGGTTAACCCAATTTTTTGTGAAAACTTTTGAATTACATGATATATCTTATTTCCATTCACATATGAAAAGTCACTAAGATTCATACGAAAACAAAAGAGCTATACTCTCAGAAAATATTAGCTTTTTAATCCACATGTAACTGAATTCTTTCACAGTTTCACATGCTTTACAACTATCTCTTTAATTATTCTCACTTGATCTCCTTCGCTTTTTACACGTGAACGAGCTTAATAACATGCGATATAACACGTAATTAATTATTAAGTTGTCAAATTTTTCGTTCTCGAATGAACCTTTCACTACATATAAATATTTAGATTAGAAGCAAAATCATAAAGTAGACATATGTTGTTATTTATATCAAACTTCATATAACTTCCCTGACACTAATTACCAAAATAATAATAATAATAAACCTAAAAAATTGAATTAATAGAAACAGAATAGAAAAAAGACCTTGCCGAAAACGATGTCGTAAGAGGAAGGGGATCGGAAGTGAGCGTAAAGGACTTGAAGAACAGCGCTTCCTTTAAGAACACATTTAGCTAGATAATGAGCACTGCCGCTGCCCAGTGATCTGTTCCGATTCGCCGACGATGATTCTTCTTCTGAAACCGCCATAACCACCGCACCTCGTCGGAGGAGGAGGAGGAGGAAGATAAAGAACTAAATTGGTTAGGGTTATTAATTTATTTTTATTATTAAATTAAAATCACTATATAGTGAATTTATATTTATTATTTATTTAGGTATGAATTATTATTAAAATAAACATGTAATAAGGTGTGTATATGTATATGTATATGTATGTATGTATTATAATAATTGTATGTATATAATTTTGATTGATTGGAGGAGGTGAAGAAGGAGGAGGAGGAGAAGGAGAGTTGTGATTTTGGCGAGACAGGAATAGAACTAGTGTGAACTTTTATGGATGCATGAGGTAAGAACATTTAACAATACAGTAATATGGGTTTTTTGTTTTTTGTTTTTTTTTTTTTTTAGGGATAATGACACCCAAAATATAACCAAATATGCATAAATAATTATAGTTATGACGTGTTCGGGTGTTTATTGTATGTAATGAACTTTTATATTCTGGTGTTTATTGAATTAAACCTAAAAAATTGAATTAATAGAAACAGAATAGAAAAGAGACCTTGCCGAAAACGATATCATAAGAGGAAGGGGATCGGAAGTGAGCGTAAAGGACTTGAACCAACGAAGTACCAACGAAGGTCTACCTACATGCTGATTTATGGATTTGGAATGCATATTTTGGGCAGCAGGGGTCGCACAACGACATCAATGTATTCGAATCATCCCCAATTCTTGAAGAAATAATATCGGGTCTAGCGCGGTCAGGTATAATTTTTACTTACATACATATGTAATTATTTATATGTTAGAAAAAATTACATACTTATAGATTTACTAGTTATTTTATATGTTACATATATAGTTATTTATATGTTTCTAGTTATTTTACTTACATAATTATATGTTATTTTGACTTGTAGCTTCGTTTTATGCAAACGGTAATTATTACAACAAGGGTTACTATTTGGGCGATGGCATCTATCCCGAATATGCAACATTCATCAAGACTTTTACCGACCCGGTTGATGATAAGAGAAAGCATTTTAAGAAAAAACAAGAGTCGGCACGAAAGAGCATCGAGAGAACATTCGGTGTTCTGAAGAAGCGGTGGAAAGTTATTAAGAATCCGGCTAATTATTGGGACAAAGAGAGAATGCAAGACGTTATGTATGCTTGTATCATTTTACATAACATGATTTTGGAGGATGAAGACAAAGCGTTTTGCCAAGACTACAACCCGAATGATCCTACTCTAGACCCGGCCTATTGGACCCAACAAACGCCGATGCACATTCGAATTCAAAACCTTCATGCCGTCAAAAGCCGAGAAACGCACAACATGCTAACTAGGGGTGTTCACGGTCCAAGAACCGGACCGGACCGGACTTGTACAGGACCGAACCGAAAACGTTTTTTGCAAAAATGTGGAACCGAGAACCGGACCGGTGTCTTCGGTTCGGTTCATGCTCGGTTTTTAGTCGGTCTTCGGGTTTCAAAGGTTGGACCGAGTCCGAGTCAATTTTACATGAAATACAAGTTCTAACACTTCTTTTAATAATGTGATTAAACTTCAGAGGATCAGAAACATCATTCAAGAGGTTATCCAAATCACTGTTCGCAAAAAAAGTTCGCAAAAAAAGAGCAGTACACCCACATAATGATCGGATGTAAAAAAAGATTAAAAACTTGCTGTAAGAGCAGTACACACATAATGATCAGATCGATGGAGGACAATAACACATGCTAATATTTTATAACAAATCGATCAAGAATCAATTTTATAGCACACTTTTCATATAATCATATTTAGTGCATGAAAAATTATATATTAACATGAATAGTGAGATTGATAATGATAATAAAAACTTACTGTAATACTCTTAGTGTTGATGTTCTTAATGAAATTTTTGCAGTAAATAAAAGATATAAAAGTATTTAAGATTTTTTAAGGTTCTGAAACTTAGAGAAAAAGGTTATGAATATTGAAGGGTTGAAGTAAATTACGTATAATATGCATAGAATTTAGAAATCTATGATCTTCTAAGCTAAATAATAGAAAGTAAGCATCCCGATTATACTTAAATTACATTTTTTTTTTCTCGGTTTGGTTCATATCACGTGTTTTCTCGGGTTTTACCTGGACCGGACCGAGAACCGAAATTAAGGAAAAGAAAGAACCAAGGACCGGACCATAAGCTTCGGTTGTGTTCAGTTTCGGTCCAAATTCGGTTCGGTTTTTTGGTTTTTTCGGTTTGGACCGCATTATGATTTATGAACACCCCTAATCTTACTAAAAAAAAAATACAAATTATAAAACATACTGAAACTTAATTAAATAAAACATAAAACTAATACAAATTAATAAAATAAACAATACAATTCAAACCTAAAACTTTTTTTTTTGGGTAAACACAACCATAACTTTTCCATCAACCTAAAACTTAATTAAAATATAAAACTAATAATAAAATTAGAAAGACAAATACAACTGCTAAAAAAAAAAACTAATGATCTAGAACCGGAATGTATGTGTGCTCGATATGGTCAATGAGATCCATTCGAAGATCTAAAACCGGAATGTAGGTGAACCGTTCACTAATACCGTCGATTTGGCAGTAGACAGGATGCCATAAATCCATTTGCACCACCTCCTCGGGAAACCCATACGGTCCATAATTGAAACCGTCGGGACCCGGTGCCCAATCGTCCCCACATCCAAACACCGCCTCTTTGATCTCACTAACAGAGAAACGATCAACCATACCCACAACCTCATCTTCTAACAATTTCGAGCCAAGCCGTGTCAAATAAAGGCAAGTGTTGTGAATGCATATATGTTATTTAGTTTATCACACAAAAGCCATATAGACAGCACAATCGGTCAAGTATTGTTTTGGAAACTCTAACATCCGCTTCATGGAATCTGCTACTAAAAAGGGTAATTCATATCTGGCTCTTTTGGTTGAAGATTTGCAAAAGTTACCTTCTACTTTCAAAAATAGTAAAATGTTTCAAAATATGTTTGCTCAAGATAGTGGGGTCTATGTGAAGTGATCAGATGATAAATTAAAGTAAAAACTAAAAAAGTGGAATTGAAGTATTGATAAGAGTTTAATCCTTAGTACTATATGCAGGTTGGAGATGGTCTTATGGTTCATTTATTGAAATAATATGAATATTTTTGTTAAGATAGCATATTTACGAACGCCCAAACATGTATCTCTCAGTGTTAACACAAAAGTATAGAACTATTATAATAGCATGATCACTTGTAACACATCAAAAACTTACATGTGTAAGTGAGATTGAATGCCATTTCTATGTTGATAGGGAAGACTATTATCAGGAAGGCAACCATGTTTACCCAAAACTCAAGGCTCTTGATGCATATACAAGGGTTCTTTCTACATGGGCCAGATGGGTGGATAACTGGATATGAACATTGACAGCCAGAAAACTCAAGTTATCTTTAGAAGCTATTCAGTAACCTATTTTTGATATGTTAATCATTTATGGCTTCAATTACATTTACTCACCTTGACTGAAAAATAGATTATCATGGAAGTAAATGAATTCTTACACTCATATTTGAGATTACTATTATTTTGTATAGATTTATAAAAATAAAAAATAAAACTTGATGATATAATTATTCTTTGTTACTTGACACAAATTACTTAAAAAAAGTGATAAAACTTGGTCAAAAAGTGTTTCGGGTCAATTCTATCCAACGTGTCTTAACATGCAAATGTTACATGTTATGAGCTATTACCCAACCCACTCATTTTGCCACCTTTAGACAGTGTTTTTTTTTTTTGCTTTCTATTGGGCTGGGTTGCTAATAAAACGCTGTAGGTTAATAGGTCTTAAGGACTATTTAATTGAAGATTATTCTAGCTAGGATATAGGATTATTTTGCATCAGGATGGTAGTCAGCAGATTACTTAGTTTAAATGATAATCTTATGTCCATATACATGGTAAATTTGGTTAGGCGCTTCTTGATGACTACATTAAATCATACGACAAGCTTATCACTTAGAAAATGGTGGCATAATATTTATAAGAAATTCACACCAGTTTAGCATAGGTTTCACCTCAAAAGTCAAATTCCCTAAGCATGTCATAATTTTGTTTGCAGGGGAGGGCAGTGGAATTCTGGAGGGCAGTGTCACAAAGAAACCAAACCAATCTTCAACACAAGCCATTTAACCAAATACCCATCAAATATGTATATATGAATGTATAAAATCATTTGATTAACAATTGATTATAGTTATTTAATATTTAATAAGAGTTATTATCTAAATTTCATA
Source organism: Asclepias incarnata (assembly GCA_025447715.1). Lineage (NCBI taxonomy): Eukaryota > Viridiplantae > Streptophyta > Magnoliopsida > Gentianales > Apocynaceae > Asclepias > Asclepias incarnata. The sequence goes on from JAOEHQ010046564.1 coordinate 20,446, forward strand.
TACTCTCTTGGTTATTGGTATTACCTGCTATTCTTTATTTTTTTTTTCTCTTTTTTTCTTTCTAAATTATGTGAATGACCTTGATTAAATGATTGCTTATATTTGTGTGGGTTATTTTTGTAGGTATTGACGGGGATTTGTCGATTTGATAATCAACAAAAGAAACTCAACATCTTTTATACCTTTTTATTGTTTGATTTCTACATTTACTTAACGATTGGTTAAAGTTATTTAATATTTAATAAGAATTACTATTTATCAAACGCTTTTCATTATATCCATTCAATATAGCTATCAACTATAACCATGGACTAAGTTTATTCATAAATTTTTATCCATTTTTATTGACTGATTTCTATATTTTACCTGTGTTTTCACACGGGTTTTATCCCTAGTAGTAAATAAAGGTGAGAGGTATTTTAAGGTTATCAATTCATAATTTGCAAAAAAAAGGGGGGTGGTCAATATATTTTTTTTTATTTGTTACCCTTTTATCTCCATATATTAAAAGAGACTAGACGGATGCCCGCGTCATACGACAGCGATAGTGGTAGAGGCGGAAGTGTGGTGGTGGCGGCGACGACGAGTAGTGTAGGTGATTGATGTAAAGGGGATAATGTAAAGGGGATAAATAATATTATTTTAATAAGTAAATTAGGAATTTTAATTGAGTTCATACAATACCTATATTACTCCCAAATAATATTCAATACGCATGTGCCATAGATTAATCCTTGAACTTACACCCAAGAGACCAAATGGGTTCACTGTTAATGATTATAGTTTTAAAAACAACATATTTTGACAACAGTATAATATAAACATATGTATAATATAAGATCAAATAAAATGAAAGTATGTAAATTAAAAGAATCACCATAATGGATCTGTATACCTTTTTGTTGATCACAAAAATTGAAGGGAAAACAAAACCAACAACCAATGTATGATTGTTTCTTTGGTAGTCCATACTATGTTTCAAACAACGTCAATCGGATGTTAATCTTTTCAAGTATGAAAACCTAGAAAAAAAACAAAAACATAGGTTTTTCTTTGTTAGTCGAAGGCTAAGGCAATAAAGGCTTTGGTTTTTCTTTTTTGGTTTTTGGTGTCGACGACGAAAGAAAAAAAAAAGAAACTTTATCGAGGAATTAAGTAGGAAACTTAAATAGAAAACATATGATGAGCTGATAGATATAGATTAAATTAAGACAATAAAATATTAAATAAATAAAAAATACACGTGTCAATAAAGGAATATGTCACGTGTCGTTTAACGAATACTTCAATCTTGATTTAGTATATTGATAGATAGATATTAAATAACAATATATTATAAAATATAAAATCCTATTAAAAAAATGATTGGTGATGGAAATAGATAAACATAATAACAATGAATATAATATAATTTTTAATATAAATCTATATATTAATTAATTAAAAATTTTAATTATTTATGGTATTTAAAAAGTAGAATTATTATTGAATGTAAAATTAAAAGGACACACGCCGCTTAAATAAAACAACACGTGTCGATCAAAGGTGTTTCAATCATGTTTTATTATATTGATAGATATATAAATATAAAATCCTACTAAAAATATGATTGATGATGGAAATAGGTAAACATGATAACAATAATATAATATAATTTTTAATATATGAGTTTTAATTATATTAGATATCTAAATTTATATATTAATTAATTAAAAATTTTAATAATTTATGGTATATAAAAAATAGAATTATTATTGAATATAAAATTAAAAAAACACATTGTTTAAATAAGGGATTTGCTAACCAGTGCCCTGGGGGCATTGGTTAGTGAGCATTTAATGAACTTAAACTTTTCTAAATAATCAAAAAATGCATTTAATGCTCATTAATTC
>JAOEHQ010046565.1:0-11447 GCA_025447715.1 Asclepias incarnata
TCATATCATAAATAATTAGGGGATTTCAATTCTGACTGTCAATGAGACCAATGTTAGCTATGACTTTTTAATCTGTGACGCATATTTACTTTTGGGTTATTACAAAAAGTTTGAATTTTAGTTTTTGGTAAATAAAATAACATCAATGCGCGTTAATTTGTAACCGGGCATGTTTGAGTGATATACACCGGCCAATCTTAACAGCACCATGTCTGTTGTGTAAATAACATCCACATGTAACTCTGCAGCATTAACAAAAAACTACGGGATATTTTTGCCAAAAGTTGGTTTTGGTAAAGTTGGGAGGTTGTTGTGAACTGATGCAAACAGTGACGGGTTTAGCGGGGCTGGGGCATGTAATCCACTCCCGCCTAAACTATGCCAAGAGAAACAAGTGGCAAGACCGCTGGTCGAATATGGCTTCATTGGTCGTACTAGTGCAGATGCAGGAATTTCAAGGACTTTGATCGAGCTAGTATCTGTATTCAAAACAAATAAAAACAATGATCAAGTGACGTCCTTACATGACTAGTAAAACATGATGAATTTAACAGAAAGATTTAAACTTGAGATCTTGTTTGAAGCCTATATGCTAGTGTGAGAGCGTATAGCATTTACTGTTTTCTGAGCCAAAATCTCAGCCAATAGTTTATTGGCAATAACAAGCTCATGAAATTCGTCAAGATTCTTCAGTTGATTCCGTAAAGACGTCCCAGATTCCTGGATTAATACATCATACTTCTTGCGTACTTCTAATAACTCTTTTTCACATTCCGAAAGGAGCATTGATTTCTTCTACATATAAACAACATCATTATTAACATTTAATGCAACGATTAATATAAGTGGAGAAAAAATGGTTCAGTTAAAAAAAAAACTGTTCTTCAAGTGACTTCTTGACTTTCTCTCGCTCCTTTTGAATTTCTATTTCTATTACAAGAGGCGTAGAGCTAGAAGTATGCGGAGGTTGACTGTTGTGGCATTGCTGAACTCCACAAGAAAGCCATCCACACTTTTGATTATATGTATACGCTCAAAAACTATCGTTAACATGAAAGCGAAAAGAATACCGTTTTATGTAAGTACCTGGTCAGGGGTATGTGAGATATCAGATGACTGATGACCACCAAAATTTGCAGGCAACCCTGTAAAAGGATTTATATGTTTATATGACAGATTACTTCAATAAAGTAGATAGCTTTTCCAAAATCTGATTAATAAAATACAGCATAGATTTTATACCTCCCCATTTTCTTTGCTTTGATTTATCAAGCACTTTTCATTTGCTTCTTGGCTTTGTCTTTATAAAAAGAGAAGTTCCAAATCCTTCAAGCAGATAAGAATGGCTTTGAACCCTTGGAGATGACCTGCTACCCAAATTCTTCACCCAATAACATGATACTTGTAGAATAGAATCCATCGTATGGCTGTGCATTCGATATGAATGAGCCCTTTGTGGGGCCCGTTTTTCCATTTGAAGCCTTCAACAGGGATGAAAACTCATGAAGCAAATCGTCTATAAATGCTGACTCTGATGATAGGTCTTTGGAATCGGTTTGGATTTGAAGCTTACTGAATAAGAAGGATGCACCCCATGTTAGCAATTGGTGAAGAGTTTTACAACCAACATGACTTATATAGCGGTCAAGATGTACTCTTTGCTTTGATAGAATCAGTGCTCTTTCCTCGACGGTAAATGATGAATACAAGCGGAAAACTTTTAACGGCCCACGATGTGGATAAAAGGTGATCTTGTGCAGGAATTTTGTGTCATATGATGGGTTCAATTTACTGTTGTATAGTATCACCACGTCCACACGTGAAAGTCTAATGCTTAAATTAAAAGCACGATTATCAAGTAAGCAAACAAACTTTCCATTCTTTACACAATTGAACATTTTTAATGCTTGTTCTCTCTTTTTATGGGCAGATCGGGAACCAGCTATCCCTTGGATGTGTACATAGGAATCCTGGCCAAATCTTTGGTGAAGGAGATCTTCCAAAATATCTCCAAGTGATATATTTTCAGAACTCTCCGCTGGCTAGCATGTTAAAAAGCAATGTAGAGTGTGATTAGACCTGGGTGTATATTGTAGAGTAGAGAGTTTGAACATTTTCTAAAAAGATTAGCTGGAAAGGAAACGGTTTAAACGGGGCAAAAATCAGTCACGATGTTAGTTTAACGCATAAATCCTCAACAGACATTTTGACCACACACAAAAAAAAAAATAGATATTTTTATAACATGATATATTTTCATTACAACTACATCCAACAAACTGATTATTTAGACAAAAAGTGATTCAGTCCAACTCTCTGATCCCCACCAATTTTGACACATTACCCAACCCATCCGACTTGCACATATTCGTACCTCAAAAATTCAACAAATTTATCCTTGCCTAAAATAAAGCACTAAATTCCTTGACAATTAAAACAAAATTAAGAATTTAATTACCTGAAAAAGAACAACAACTCTTAAACCAGATCTTTTAATCTCAAGCAAGAGCTTGTAAAGAATATGCAGTTTTCCACTGGCAACGATTTTAGCACCCATGCACTGGATCAACTGAAGGATTTCTTTCGGAAGAGTTGCGCAAAAAAGGGCGGTGGTCACAACACTGCAGAAATGATCAACAACACTAAGAAGGATTAACCAAATAAATTGTCGAACACTAAAATTAATCACTGCAAACTTCAAAAAAACAAAAAAAAAACCTTGCGGGTCTGGGTGAAAATGTTTTGGATTGAAGGAGATCTCTTTGTACATGAAGAGAGAACCTTCATATTGGAATCTAAGATTGTACAGAATTGTTCGATTTGCATAGAAGAAAGATGAACTGGGAGCCAAAACTCTTGAAACTCGGTGGTATCGAACTTGCACTCAAATGCAATAAAAGGTGACAATCTTTCTTTCAATGCATGAGTAACATCGTCAGTTTCCATGTCAGCATCCATATCTATATCTTCAAACTTATAATCAAGCAGTGAAAGAATATATCGGCAGTTTATATCCTGAAACAAGAGGCTGGAATTAGCTAGTGTAAAAAATATGGAAAACTAGAGGTGTCAAACCAGAGGGATTGGTAAAGAGTCAATACAACAGGTTTGGGTAGCGTGGGTAGGTTTTGTCCGGATTGGGTTAGGCTGTCCTGGAATACTGTTTGTCCATTTACTTTTATTATAGATAATAAGCATATTTAAGTTGATTTAAAAAGCAATTCTTCTTTAAATAATCATTTACGTTATTGAATTAGGAAGTTCGATGCAATAAAAACACACATTGGACATTTTCAACTCATTTGGCTGGTTTCGTTTTAGCTACAGTTCTTGAATTAACCAGTTTCAACCGTTAAAAATAAAATAAAACCAGGATTGCCCGTTTATAAGTGATGGGTCAAAAGTCAAAATTGTCACCTTTAGCAGAAAAAACAAGGCGATTAAGAAACTTACCACTGTTTCACCGGTAACCGTAAGCAGTTTCATATCAGACACAAGGCGATTAACCTTCTTAGAATGCATTGAGAGTGTGTTACGCTGACACTCATCTATTACTATTAATTCCCATTTAATGTGATCGAAACTCTCCATATCCTGCAACACAAGATTAATACAATTGATGCATGAAAAGTTATCCATATATTCGTCTCATATCATAAAAGTTGTGTACCTCAACAATGACATCCGGAGAAGATAAAAGAACTTGAAATCTTACAGTCCCCGTTTCACTGTAAAATTCTGATGCTCTAATGGCAGCCCGGGTATCTTTGTTCCCTTTGTATGTAACAACAATTGTCGGCTTTGACCACTTTGAAAACTCAGCTTCCCACAAGGAAAGATTACTTGGAGCAACTGTAATTAGAATAGGCTGCCTCACGTTATCTAGCAACGATAATACAAAAAATACCACCTTAACTAGTCGATCCTGCAACATTGAATCAGTAAACGCATCAGTTCTGACTTGTTACAATACATCAAATTATGAATGAGTCGATTTGGGCTGTGCTTTATCTTAGACAGGCCAAATATAAAATAGTTATATGGGGAACAGATCAAATGGGTTAAATGTAACCCAAAGTCTGGTGTTAATGCATATCCATATATAAATGTTTTTGTTAGCAGATTTAGATTACAACTGATAATATTGTTTCTGTAACCATATTTACCACATTAACAATTTGAATGTCTTGTTGAAAAATGAACAAATTGAAGAACTACTAGAGGGTCACCCCAACCCGAACTGGCCTGTATGGAACAGCATTTAGACAGACTATATTACCAGCCCGCCCAACTCATCTATCTTACCACCTCTACTTTAAAAATGTGCTTAGACAGACTTTTGATTGTTATAACTTAAAAGTAATGAAAATCTATCAAAATGTGGATCAGTGAATAGATAAACAAAGAATTCACCTGTCTGTCAAAGATAACCGCATTTTGACCTCTGTGCCAGTAATCACGAAGCTTGTTGACATAAGGAAGTACATGATCACCTATTTTACTTGAGACCTCAAATTGAAATTCTGATAAAGCAGCGCTGCCTGTAGCATATATAATTAACTGGCATCAGTAATTACAATAACTAGGGAGATAATACGTACTCCCCTCGTCTAGTAATGATCTCAAATGTTGGTGTTAACAGAAAATAATGAACAATTTATAGTAGCAACAAGTACCAGAAATCACACTATAAAAGAAAGGGAATTATAAGAAAACAAATATAAAGCAACTTAATCTACAAATTCCTAATCCAAAGAAACAGAATCCCCACCGGGTTTGCTCATGTTTTTGGTACACAAGGCACAAAGTCGTGGTCCAAGTCTCCAGGAGAAGCATGACACATATGAGGATCCAAACAAGATCGATGGAAGCTCCTTCTGCATCCTTGTCCAGAACATAATCTACAACATTGTGATCCAAACAATCAAGACTTCATCCATCACGAATAAATAATGATTGATGTACATGGACATTATTTAACTTAAAATATGCCAGATGTGGTGAAATTACAAAAAAATGGTTGTGTTACTTACAAAAGTTCTCCACCGTCCATGCAGATTGCACAAGCACCCCCTAAACCACCCTCAACGTCTTCAGGTTCACCCATTTTGAGCAGAGTCTCACACACCTTGCTATCCTAAATACCGCCATGAATTAACCAAGAAAATATAATTAATTCACCCTGTTGAATTTCATAATCAAAACCAAAGATGTTGGAAAATGGGCGGATTGGTCTAGTTGGATAATGGGTCGAATGTCAAAACTGGTATGACTTGAAACAGGTCATTGTAAGTACCGGGTGAAAGGGGCTGGGTCAGATTGGCTCAACCCGCAAACACTTTTGACCATTTTTGACATGTACCCTTTTTATTTAATTCATATACTTGACCCGTTTTAATATAAAACACAACACGAATTAATACGTTTTACTGATGACTAAATACTAATTGCCAAGAAAAAGGTCGGTCTAGCGAGGAACATGTAGGATAAAGCTTAACAGGGGGCACTCGGCCAAGCAAATCATAGAAATGAACCTGAAACTGGAAAGAAGAAAATATTGTATGGTATGTTGAAATTGAAAAAAATGTACAGTAGCTACCATTGAAGATATATGGGAAGATTCGTTCGCGGATTCTTGAATGCCAAAGGAAACTCCTCCCAAATGTATAGCCACCCTGAAAAAAATGAATGCGACTTTATAAAAGGTAACTAAGGACTAATGTGTATCGTACAGTATTTAGATCTTACTTACCATCAACGAATAATACAATACGATCTAAGATACTAAAGCAGGGCATATAGATTATTGTTCATTCATAAAACTAAGAACCAAAGTACCACCAAAACAGATCAAATTAAGTATTGATAAAATGACCAATAACACGATTCAATAATACAAAATTCTACCTCTGTTTTTTACGTTTAGAACCCGAACAAGAGTCGTTGGCAACTATGTCATTAACTTGATTTTCAGTCTTCGCCTCCTGTCTAGCTTTTTGGAACATCTTTTTGTATCCATGTGCATTTAATTTCTTCAGTCTAATATGTTGTTTTCGATGACGTTCCTCCCTCCTCTTATTCTTCCTCTTTGCCCTCATTTCCATCAATGCCTTAAGCGTTTCTCGTTTTTCTGACAATGGGATACTCGAAAACAAGTTTTCGCTCTGCATTTGAGTACTTCAGCAGTCTGCATAAGCCGAAAATCGCTCTGTGAGCACCATAGTTTTCAAAATTGTTGAATATATAAACTAGGTTCAGTTTAGGCCCATTATCAGTCCTTTTCATTAGCTCATAAAAACATAATGCCGAAAAATAGTTTCAAAATTCAACAAATAGCTTATAGGCAGTAAAAAGTTTACTCTCAAAATTTCGTAAAAAGTTTACTATCAAAATTTCCTCTTGGAAGGTGTTTGGGAGGTTATGGCTCAAAAATGATGTTTAAAATAAGCCGCGCTCGCCTGGCTTAAACATAAGTGCGTTTTTCCCTAAAAACAAACTAAAACGCACCTAATAGCCAAACACTACAAACTAAGTATTGGCTTCTGAAAGACGTAATAAGCTATACGGCAATTACGTCAAGAAATACAGGGCATGCATATATGCACAGAGACACATACATAATACTAGCAAAACCCCTTTTAAGCCCTAAATTAACACATACATGTAAATAAATATTAAAAAATGATTTCCCCTATTCACAAAACCCGAGGAGTATGTGTTTTTACAGATATACACAGCCTAACCAGGGTATTCACGTAACCGTTTTTCAAACTCTTTAAAATGTTTAGGAGGTCTGGACTTGAGAGCTAACAAGAATATCACGACGTCTGACCACTAGAACATCGTCACTGTGGTGGTTTAGGTAGGGTTTAAGTTATAAAAAAAAAACAAAAACCATAAAAATGAGCATATACATATACATACAAAATATATATCTATGTATGTCCCATATATCACCATTACAACACTGTTAACTTGAAGATAATTAAAATGGTGTGTAAATGCTTAAAATTTAGTAAATTTTTGTGGGGTTTTTACCTTATACAACAATGTCAATTTGGGAAGATGAAAATTGTGATTCTTTTTTTCTCCTTTTCTGTATTGTTATATATACAAACAAAAGCTTCATAGTACGGACAGCGTCGTGTCAAGAAAATGCGTTTTGTGTGTGTGTGAGTGTGTGTGGGTGGGTGGGTCCGCTGATACGATGAACAATGTGTGTGTGCGCGCGCCATGCCATGTGAGCAGTGACTTGTCCAAGTTTATTGCATAAAATTATGAGTCGCGACAAACTAATTAAGGAAATTATGTGTTGGATCGTGTTCATGGATCAATAACATATACGTTAACTACTATAATTATAGAAAAAATAAAAATTATTTGCTAAAAACCGGTAGGTACGGATCAGCGTCCAAAAGGTTTGGGTAATTGTTTGGAAAATAAGGCCTTATCCAACCATATATTTTTCTCACATTTTTCTCACCGTCACATGCACCACACCCATTTTTCTCATCTTATATTCTAGAAAATATCACTACCAACAATACCATTTTCTCACTTATTCCTCAAATATTTTATTATTTCTAATTAATTAAACTCAAAATTAATAAAAACTTATATATTGATAAAAATATTAAGTTTTCTCCGGAAAATATAAGAAAAAAAGCTTACTTTTTCTCAATTAATACCATATTGGGTCATCCGTACATTTTCTCATGAGAAAGAAGCCAACTTTTTCTCCAGAAAACACATTGTGGATATTTCATTGCCAATGGTGTTGTTGAGAAAACGGTTAAGAAAATGCTGAGGAAACACGCATTGGGAAGGGTCTAAGCAGAAAGCAAGCTATACATACATATTACATATACTACCATTATATATATATATATATATACACAACGCTGTATCGATCACTCGATCACTGTATGTATGTGAGAGTCCATTTGAAATAGTTAGTTGACATTCTATTTTGTTTGGTTGTACGTTGTATTTGTACATGCAATTGTACACTACGCATCTGCATCTGTATTTAAAAGTTTGTTGTGCTTATACATATTATTTGCTTGATTGTGGATACATACATATATCTGTTACTTTTATTTGACACACCACGTACGTACAATACACCAGATAACCCAAGTTTTAGTAATAATTAGTAGAACTAGTGTTATTGGTATGGTTGTAATAATTCCGTTAAAAAAAATAATAATAAAATGTAGACAGAGTTTAAGAAATTATATATGTTCATTAATCTCAAATTACGTAAATGAATTATATGTTGAGTATTTATACAACTATCAAACTAGGCTAAAGACTAATTGAGAACATAATTAGCCTAACTAGAAGGTTCCAAGCCGCCCGTTGGGCGGCGGCGTTGTTTGAAGCGTGTTATGGTTTTAAATGGAATTTTTTGGCGGTTATCCGTTTTCGTTTTTAATAGCAATACCATAACAAACCATTATGTTTATGATTACTCTCAAAAATCACCAAGAGACAAAATGAGACAAAAAATACAAAATTTATGCTAAAAAAATAAAATGTTACAAAAAACCAAATACAAAACTTTAAAAAAAAATATATCAAATACATCTCATCCATCACCTTTTTTTTTTTATTAGGGTGAAAAGAAAAAATAAAAGCAAAAGGCAAAATAAAAAAATACTCTAAAAAGGAAATTTTTTAAAAAAGCTGCTACCAAATTTATTTTTTTTGCAAGACCCATTTTTTATTGGGGTGAAGCCCAAAAAGGGCCCATTTTTTGTTGATTGCCAGGGAAATGAAACAAGGTATAAAAAGGGGGAGGAATGAAGGAGCCGGGTTTCGAACCCTCCACCTCTCGCTCATGAAGGCGCGCTAAGACCAGTCCAACCAAAGGAGTCTTTGTCTTTTATTTCCCAAATTATATATATATGGTATACGGGTTTTTTTAATATCAAGTCACGTGGCGCGATTCCAACGGTCCGGGTACTGTTCATTTGGAGATCTTTTAATAGTAAGTATAATATGTAAACGTGATTCCATCTTAAAAATATGTAACCGTGTTGATGAAGGGATCACTAAATTGAACTTTGTAAGGGTAAAATGGGTATTTCTAATATCAAAAGTTTCAACAATTAAACATAGGTGAGAAATTATTATAAGGGTATACTAGCATGGTACCCGCGTAATGCGGCGGCGGTGGCGGCAACGACGGTGTGGTGGTGACACCGGCGACAGGTAACGACGGCGACTGGCGGTGGTGACGGCGAGTAGTGTAAGCTATTGATGTAAATTTAATTAATGTAAAATGGGTTAGTGTAGTTATTTTAAGAGTTGAGGGATAGATGTTGTAAATTATTTCATTAAGGGTATTTTAGGTATATTAAGTGAAGATGTTTAAATTAGTGAATAAAGGAGGGGGTATTTATGTCAAATCGCATATAGAAAATTTCAACATTTTTAAAAATAGGGGGGCCTATAATTTTTATAAGGTAGTAATGATGTACATCAAAAACCATTTGAAACATGGAGTAGAAAATGCAAAAACATAATGGAACGGAAATGAAATATCCATTGATATGGATTTTCATTTAATGATCAGAGATTCACAATTAGTAACTCACAAAAACTTGAAATCGAATTGCAATGAGTAATAATAGTAATTCGGTATTTCTAACAAATTTTTTTTGGAGAATGAATAGTTATGTACGTGTAGAAGAATTTTTCATTAACATTAAACACACATCAGAATTAAACGACTGAATATTAAATCTAGATAATGCAAATAAAACGTAATATACTTAGTTGTAGATTTTTTTCCCCCAAATTAAACAAACAACTGTTGAAATATATCATATATTTTTTTTGTAAGGTATGAGTCAACGCTTTAGACATTTGTTGGAAATCGGGGGTAGACACTTAGTCTAGAGCCCCAGCACGTAACCCACTCTCTTTGAGAAATACCTTAAGATGAGAAACCCAAAGATTGTGTCAGCCGAGGCTCGAACTCACAACCTTGAGAAAACTCACCCCCGGAGCCCACACGATTAATGGAATTTTTAGAAACCCCGTGACTACTGAGCTATTTGCTAGTGGTTAAATATATTATATATTTGAATTAAACTTTTAATCATTTATAATGTTTAACTTTGAAATTTAATATGACATTGATTATTAGATGGTGAAATATTTTAAAAATTCAAATTTGAGTTAAACATTTAAATTTTAAACATTGAAGCTCAAATGCAACTATTTTATTTAACTCACTAGAAGAATACTCGCGCAATGTGACGGATTTTAATCTTCTCGAAAGTGACTGAGGTGAAGGTGGAATTTCAGTTGGGGTTACACCTTGTGACTCATTCATTCAATTGAGCGTTCCTCAGGCGTCGACCCAACCATGGGGAGAACATCCGATGACTTGTATAATGGGTTGTTAAAATGAATAATTCATTTTTATGACATTTTTATATTGATATTGATTAACTTTAATATAAAAAAAATCATTTGGATTAATTTCTGATGAGTACTATAAAAAAAACTTTTTCTTTCATAATCTCAGTATTTATAAGATTTGAATTCTATTACATTTTTTTTAAGAGCAATGTGGGATAAACTCACCATTTAGCATTGATAAAAATATGAAAGTTATATTATTCCACATTGGTTTCAAGATATTTTATAGCATCCATCCATGTCTATATATATTCTTAAAAATTTTAAAATATAAGCACAAGTCATCTTCATTATACGGTAAAATAGTATAGACTATTTTTATTTGATAAGTTTTATAAATCATAAAGGAATGTCAGTAAGCAATTTAATATGCCATATAAGATTAACGATGATGTGACTAAATTGATTATAATCCATGTTGGATAAAGATATCCTTAGAGAAAGGAAGTGATATTAGTACCAATTTTTTTGATAACTGTACCATAACTGTGTATTACTAGCTTGTACAGTCAGCTGTAAAACTTGTATGTTATGGTATATTTATCAAAAATAGTGATACGAATATCAACCCCCCTGGAGAAGAAAGATAATAATAAAGAGATTCAAACCACATCAAAGTTCTATTTACAAAATTTAAGCATGATATTTTTATGCGATAAATGGAAATCAATTTTAATTATATTATCATTTATCAAAACAATTTAAAATTATTATCAATAGAAATCAACTATAATTTATTGTACAAAATTAGCAACATCGATGATGTAACCGGTTACATGGATGACATGGTTGTTTCCATTAATGGTAACGTATCCAAAGTTCGTTTCTATTTTTGCACAATAAGCGAGATTTGACTTCTACTATGGTAATTTTGATTTCTATAAATGGTAATGTAGCCAAAGTTTATTTCTATTTTATTCATTTATTCCTATTTTTATAATAATTTCATACAAGTTTTTATATTTTATAAAAGCTATGTCAGTTATTAGACTTGTCATTAGTTGGATTAAGTG
>JAOEHQ010046566.1:0-11446 GCA_025447715.1 Asclepias incarnata
GACATCGTGGGAAACTAAATGGCAGTTATAAAGAGTTCATGCCCCTTCAATTGGTAGTTTTGTTGACTGGGTCAGCTAGGTCGGGTCCTATCACACGGGTCGTCACAATAGGGTTTGTATCAAAGGTACTAAGAAGATTCCTGGATTTTGAGCTCATTATTACAGGAACAGAATTAGTATAGTTAGTTTGTGATGGTTCTGTTTCAACCCATCTAAGTTATGTGATCTTAGAATAGAAAGATATAGAAAGATAGAATGATGGATAATAAAGGGAAAATATTAATATACTACAGTATTAAATAGCTCTTTGACACTGTTAAAAAAAAAAGCTCTTTGACAACTTACGTTATGAAAAATGTGAAGGAAATCTAAAGTGACTAACGTATTGGAATGGATGGGATAATAGATAGTATACTTTGTTGGATGAATTGCAAATCCATTTTGTTGGTGTCTCATTCATAGTTCGGTTGTTTTGTTTCGTTTTCTTTTATGAATGACAAAGACTTGCATACACACCTATTTTTATCCACCTATTTCCTTGACGGGATATGAACTCACACCCTTTGATATGTGGAACGAACCAGGTACTGGTGTACCGCTAAGGTTAAGGGCTGTGGGTAGTAGCTCTTTCTGTTGTTGATCGCTGAGAGTAAACTATGAGAAGCTTAAAATTTTCAAGACATATTTTAACCTTTGAGACCTCAACATGAATAGATACACCTGGTAATGTATAAACATGATACTGTAACAGATTATAACATCTCAATGAAGGTCCGTATAAGAAAATCTAAAGTTCTGTTTATAATGCGAGAGCTATTGGATATGAAGCGTCGTTAGAAACTAAACCAAACCACTTTTTTTATAATGCTGGTTTTCCGAGTGATCCATTTTTTGAAATGTTCAAAATGCGCATTTCTTGTTAAGGGTGAGTCTGGAACCATAACAACTGGTTTAGTAGGTTCAGTTATACACTTATACTAGGTGATCAAATGACCAATAGTGTTATACATCTTCTCTTTGGTGTTCTAACTTTCTTTGTATACTAGGTAACAGTCTTTCTTATATATGTATAACAGTGACTTGCATGGAACCCATAAAATGAAAATGGCATTATGCTAGCCTAATTTTTATCGTTGTCTATTTAGAAGTTACGGATGACATCCAAGAAGATGCATTTGCAAACGATGATTCAGAAAATGGAAGTGCTATTTATAATTTTCTGTATCCGGATAAAGAGCTTCTCCCTGAAGACAAAGAAATGACCATATTCGATCATCTTGAAGAGCTACGAGAAAGAATTTTTGTGTCGGTTTTGGCGGTTGGGGCTGCCATTTTGGGATGCTTTGTGTACTCAAAGGATCTCATATTGATTCTTGAAGCTCCGGTTAGAACCCAAGGTGTTCGGTTCCTGCAATTAGCTCCTGGCGAGTTTTTCTTCACAACTATAAAGGTTAGTAGTGAACTCATATGTTCTTCTCGCACACGTCTTTATTGTATTTACCGGGTGCATAGATATGTGTTTTGGAACTGCTTCTCTGCTTATTGTGATTTTGAAGTTGCAGTTATCATTTTCTCTATTTATTTTTTTTTGGTAATCATGGGTGTCCTACTCGCTTTGCGAGCAGACTAATCCCAAGAGCTGAGTCGCTTTGCAAGCCCAGAGTCGCATTTTCTCTAATGTTTGAACAAACAGATTCTGCTTTTAGCTATCTTATTATTTGGGGTCAAAATAACCAGTTTTATGCCAACCGCAACAAAAGCTTACTTATGGCCATACTAAGACCTATTTACCCCTCGTTTTAACTCAAATTTTAGGGACATTTACTTGTTATAGGGTGTCTCTCAGCTTTCACACGAATGTCTGCTTTTTCTCTTATTTGCTTCAATAATCATAATTGTTCAAACACAATATTATCTTATTTTAATTTAGATGGTTATTATGAAATCAAACAACAGAAATGCATCCTTACATAATCTCTTGCTATCTTACTCTGATATTCAATAATCAATTAGAAAAAACACATTCAAACACCCTCTTAACATTCTCGTATTTGATTTGTTCCAAAGGAAAATGCGTACTTGACCTTAAAGTCAAACCATAACTAATAGAACTCAAACACGAGCTTGACCTTTAAGTCAAATTATAAGTAATAGAACTCAAATTCAATTTACTTCCTAGAAAAGAAAGTACAAGCATAATTCTATTTTTTGGGTACACAGGTATCAGGGTATTGTGGCCTTCTTCTCGGAAGCCCGGTGATTCTCTATGAGATAATAGCCTTTGTTCTACCTGGATTAACAAGATCAGAAAGAAAGTTCTTAGGACCAATTGTCTTTGGATCTTCGATACTTTTCTACATGGGGATCGTCTTTTCATACATAGTTCTCACTCCAGCTGCCTTGAACTTCTTTGTTAACTATGCAGAAGGAGTCGTTGAATCATTGTGGTCAATTGACCAATACTTTGAGTTCATATTGGTACTCATGTTCAGCACAGGATTGTCTTTTCAGGTATTCATTTCTCTTTTAAAGATTATACGAGTAATTGAATTGACTTATAAAGTCAAACATCGAATTTGATATTTGTTGTAGAACCTTGGGAGTCTCTTCAGAACCATGTTACATAAGAAATCATATATGAACAAAAAAGGTTGGTGCTAGAATGTTAAGAAGATCATACCGAATTTAATTTTGAAAGTGGTGTGTTTGACCTCAAAAATCAACAGAAATAGAAATAGGGCTAGTTTGGTTTGTTCATCTTCAAAATCAATATTCCTTCGGTAAACTCTTTAGAGTTTGTTTAGGACCACGTTAATTTTAAAAGATATACTAAAATAGTAGAAGCAGAAAAAGATTGATGTTATACAAAACTTGTTTGTAATAAGTTTGACCGTGAAAGTCAAATTGTATTTAAACATGGGTTATATTTGCCTTCATTAATCTGTTTTCATGTAGGTACCGGTTATACAACTTCTACTAGGGCAAGCTGGATTAGTGTCTGGTGATCAAATGTTATCAGTTTGGAGATACGTAGTAGTTGGGGCTGTGGTTGCAGCCGCCATTGTGACTCCATCAACAGATCCCCTGACACAGATGCTTCTTGCTGGACCCCTTTTGGGTCTTTACTTTGGCGGTGCATGGACAGTTAAGCTCATTGGTAAGTAAATGACTCAATGCTTGAGCGTTGAGCCTAGACCAGTCCCTGCTGCAAGCCAAGTTGTGTACCTATAGAATGAGGAAAAATCGTCATATAGATGTACAATGATTGTGTTCTTTTGTAGAATGTATTCATTATTTGTTACTGGTACATAACATGCGTTAAAACCATTGACCATTTATCTGTTGCATCTTAACCATGGCACCAGCCCCAACACTGACCCATAACCCACTTGATCAGAATAATTGACATCTCAAGTGGTAAGCAAATTTCGTTCGGGTGCAACCAAGCGAGCATGACTGCACATATTATTGTAACCAGGCATGTCTTTAATTTACTATGGGATCAAATATTAAACCCAAACTGGTTTTAGACAATTTGAGGTCTTTGCTGTCCATACAAAATACTTGATGTTTTACACTATATGAAATCAAAGCATCGTCTTTTTCTTTTACACGTGTTTTCATGGTTTAAATTGGGTATAGCAACTACGAAAATAAAATCGCAATACTAGCAAAAAACGATACAGAAAACAAAGACATTTCAGCAGTTTAATGTAATTACCTTGAAAAGGTAAAATTCATAATGATCTTGAAGTTGATAATCTAATTGATAATTGCAAAGTCAAATAATAAATAGTTTGACTATAAAAAGTCAACTAAAGTGGATAACATCATATTACAACTTCAAGACCTGCCAAAAATACGTATGAATTTCAGAATTAACATCATTTCGTCCCCCCAAAACTTACCTTTTAGTTCACACAGTATTAAACTCAATACCATGCGTTCACAAGACTCGATCAACATCAGTTGTAACAAAAACGACTGCTAACTGCCCACATCAAGGTTCTCCATTTCACTGGCAAGTTCATCATCAGAAGAGCAGCCTAACCCTAACTCCAGCTGTTTTAAAGAACTCACTAAAGCATCACTTGCATGAACAAAAGCATCTGAGGACCCCTTAACTTTTTCCAATTCTACTTGCATTTCACCAACGAAACTCATCATCTTCTCAGAAGCAGTTCTAATGGCAGAAACTTCTTGAGGGGGATAAAGACAAGCTCCAATCTCATCAACCTGCAATCCCATGCTTTTGCAAATCGTCAATAGTTTCTCCAATGAATCCACTGTTTGATTACTCTCGTTATCTGTTTCAGGGTTCTTGAGTAGACTGGTAATTGATCGAATAACTTCTTTGATTGTTGAAAGGGTTTCAGACACAACTTCAATGGCTAATCCAGTAATTTTCATCTCTTCAGGTGACAAGTCACTGCCTAAATCTCCATCTGATGAGTTATCACTATCGTGGGTATCCTTATCGGGCTTTGAAACCTCATTATCAGGGGCTAAAACCTCCTCCGAAGCGGGCTTAAGCTCCTTCATCTCACGAAGTACGTCTTTTATGGAAACTGCAATTTGAGTCATAGCTCGGCCAATGGCTGTAACGTTTGTCCCGGGGGTCTTTTTAAGAGCTGAACATGCCTCCCAAACAGTGCCAACAATCTGAGGAATCGAGAGTTTGTGTGCTTTACTGCTGTTTCCTGCATATTAATATTTCAAAAATGTGAAGAAACATTAATTATAGGCATGTGCATAGATGTAAAACACAGATGCTATAATGGCAGTAGGACCAATACTGAAAGGTGAAATGGTTTACATAGATAATGGAGGTGGAGATAGGAGGAAGATAAATATAAATGTCACCGTCTATCTACAATCTAAGTTTGTGAATTGTGCCTCAAAGAGATTCTACTAAATTTGTAAGCAGGAATCATATCAAAAATCAGGCAGATATCTCCTTTACAGACCAGGCAGCTGACATTGTAATCCCTAAATGCAATATGCATAAATCAACATTACTTACTTGGGGGTGTGTTTAGGTTTGTAATTTGAAAGTGATTATCTAATTACTGGGGCTTGTAGATATAAAATTCAGTATGGATAAACATCTGTTTCTGATTATCTGATGTTAGATAATCAATGTCATATTTATAAAAGAGAAAGTAAAATTACCTAATAACCCATTCTTTTACAGTAACCTGAGACACTTTTACTTCCATGTCAGAAAAAAACGTTTTACTGTCCACAAGAATGTCATTTTCGTCATTTTACTTTAATTTCTTTAGCGGTCTGAATTTGCCAAATACACAAACAGCTGAACATTACAGCTTAAAACAGCAAACGCACATCCTACAACCCATTTATAATCAAGATCAAAAAATCACTTCCATAACACAACCAAATATCCTCTTTACATATAACCTATCAAGCATATGTTGCACAAGAAGGAATGAGAGATTACCATAGGAAGCAACCGACTCTCTCAACAACATAAAGCTGCAATCAATAACCTGCTTTATAGACGCATGGATACAAGAATAAAGCGTAGTCCCTGCACCAATCATACTTCCATGTGAAAGCAAAAGGAATCCTTGTAGCAAATTGGAATAAGTAGCCATGCTCTCCTCAAGTGCTTTGGCATCCGGCCCATCTCGGGTCCAAAGCATTCCAACTACATAGCATGTAAAACAGACACCATTAGAACATATATGCCCAACAAATCAAATGCCAAGATGCATATTTTCTTAAAGATGTGATATCCAGAAATTGGTCAATGGTCACACTACATTACTGCAGCATTAACCATCAGTCTTCTTGAAAGCAAATTCAACAAAAGGAAAACGTTTTTTGAATGGATATTGGTATACAATCTGAAGATTTTCTTGTGTCAAGTCGTAGGGAGAGAACTGAAAATGCTAATCATACCTGTAGTGGCCTGTTTATAGAGCTGTTCTCCGAGTTTGACAACGTCATCATTCCAGCTTACTTTTTTAACCGAAGATGATGCCGGTGGTGGTGATTGATCCAAAACCTAAAAACATCATATAATACGTATATATAAATATTGTTAGTAACTTAGTGAAATTGTAACTAGACATGGAAATGAGTCAGGAAGCACGGAGTGTAGTGAATGAAATTCCAGACCCAGAAAGCTGGTGTCAGGATTCCAACCCCCTTGTAGCAATATCATTAACCTCAACAAAGTTTCCATGGTGATGATCACTACTCATATCGAGGGGACCACGCTAATTTGTGACCCATCTGTTTTGTAACCGCCTATAACTTCAGGAATCCATTATTGAAGGGGGTTTTAATGGTCTAACCACTTATAGTTAAATAAATTATTATCCCAAAGTGATATTCATCGTGTGTCAATAATACTAAATATCCGGCTATAATAATAGCAGCATAAGAAGAGGTTAAGAGAGAGACAGAAATAACCTGGAAGGTTTCGTGGATGGTGTTGAGGTGTTGAACCAATAACTGATTCAGCCTTTGTTTCTCTTCTTCTTCTTTGCTCCTGCTCATTCTTTTTTTTTTTTTTTCTTTTTTCTTTCTGTCTGGAGGTGGGCGATTTTAACAGGGTTTTTGGATCCAGATAAAGTCAAACACTCACTCCCATCTATGGCCGACTAGTGGCCTTTAGGGCGGGTGCGTTTTCCGGTGTTAGAGTTAAATGGGCTACGTCTAAGTGGGTTCGGTTGATGTGTACCTTTAATTTCATCACGTACTTGACGTTGTCTTAGTTGGTAGTTAAAAAAAAAAATAATAAGATTAGGATTAGGATAACCATAGTCTAAGGATCATACGTTTTAATGTCAAGTTTTATGTTTCAACTTCATTAAATGTGCATATATACTTCCAGTGACGAATCCAGATCTGAGTAAGAGTGGGCAAAAAAAAATTTTACAAACTGAATAACCTGTGTGTGTGAATTGTTAAACAAAGAATTACCAAATATGTCACCCGTGTGTGTAAAACTTTGAATTATAAAAAACCTTTCATCATAAAGCTTTAGATTTTGAGAGGAAAAAAAATCAATTGAGCTTTTTTAAAAGCTTAATAGTAAAAAGTTAAAAAAAAAATTAGTTGGCCTTTTTCATATGACGGATCCGCCAATGTATAAGACAAAAGGTAGGTTCACACAAATTTACCGGTTAAACTGTTACCAATGTACTAAAACAATATTGAAACATTATTCGATCAATAAGTAATACGTGTACCTTTTAATTATATATTCAAAAACTTTATCTTTTAGACACACTAGAATAGTGTGTGCACGATGTGCAACGGCTGGATGTTGTTTAAATTGTTCAACGAGGATACACGGCTAAAGATTTAGCGATGACGGCGCCTTACTTCGCCGACTGCCATCTTTGTATGGTGATCTATAGTAATTGTGTAATACAAAGGGTTTGACTTTCTAATTGATATTAGAAAGTTATTAATTTATATATAAATTTTAAGACACGTCAAATGCTTTATAATGATAGAAGTATAGATACAAGTTTTTTTCCACCCAACCAGCTACATCTTGCTTTACGTAGTATCGTAATTTCGATAGTAGATAATGTGATATGAAGTTTTATATGAAACATAGCTCATGTTGGGATTTTGTGTTTATATTAATGTTACAAAACAAAAATGAAAGAACTTCTGCAAAACATATGTGCCCCAAATACACAAGTTAAACAACATTAAAAAAGAACATGGTGAGATTCTTAAAATGTTGCGATCCAACCACCAAAGGAATGCACTTATACTAAATCATATAAAAGCACAAAGCTAAATGATAAAATAAGGTAAACTTTTAGTACATATGTGACAAACAAAGGCATGCAAAATCCCAACAAATACCACCATATTGTAGATGTAAAAATTAAGCTATATAATTTCATCATAAATAACCATAACACATTTTGTTCATGAAAAAGAAAATGCAATTAAATTTGACCATCAAAGTTGAACCAGAAGCAATAACTGGGTGTTTAAGTAGACACCAATGCAGCCACATGATCCGGTTGTGAAGGTGCTTGTTCTCCATGATCACTTTTGGTTTGATCCGCAGGAACCACTTCTTCACCAATCAGAGGCTCAGGTTCTTCCTCGGTTGCAATTTCAGGTGAATGATTGGGCTGTTCTGATTGTTCAATATTATTCTCGGGGTGAAAATTTATAGGGAACTTTGTGACTCTAGGCTTATCAGCCAAAATATTTCGTTGGACTTTATCTATCAGTACTTTTTGTGGAGGCTCCTCTCTCAAATGCTCATCTTCGTAATCATTGTTTACATAATATCCTACACGAACAAATTCTTGTCCCATATATGAGCATGTCAATAGCAGAACTGTAACTCCGATTATGTCCTCTTCACGGATTTTTGAAGTATCTGGTGGATCAGCCTAAAAATTGTAAAACGTGCTTTTGAATTAGTTCCATAATGCAACAAAAAATAAACAAGAATGACAATACACTAAAAAAAAGGTTTAAAAAAACACCTCAAAGACAAAACGATAGTTTCCGACATTAATAGGACCAACTAGCACACTTTCAAGAACTTGGTCATAGGTCTCGTCCTCGGCAGATCCCACATAAGTTAGTTTCCATTCCAAATCTGTAAGGCAAAGAAGAAACATGAGAAAAGAAGATATTTGAGATAAATGTCATACACACGATTTCCAAACTGTGGGCTCAAAGTTGAAAACAACCTCTGCATCAAATTATGATTCTATTTCAACAATAAGTTTTTACTGAATATCAAATACGGTATATATGTTAACAAAGAAATTACACATACAATGATACAAAGTTGAATAAAATCGTTAGCTTAACCAAGCAACCTGTATAGGTTATCACAGATCTGACTTTTCACAGCATAATTAATGGAATCAATTGTTTTAATTTACTCGTAACCTTACCGAAAATTTTATTGGCTGGGTATGAAATTTTCAAGTATTGCTAGTGTATGGATCAAATGACATATTCATCAAGTAACATATACTTCTGACAAAATGGCAGTCATATCAGGTGTATAATCGAGTCTCACAAACTACTCAAGATTGACTCCAAAATGGACTCGGTTTTAGTCATGTCAAACTCAATTAGGTTTTACCCTTTGTATAAAGCTTCTATATAATAATTCCCAATACTATCTATCTAATCAAATCGAGCTCAAAAAGTGTAAAGTCAAACTCACTCGCAATTTGTTATCACTAAATATAATAATCAAATCAAGTCGAGCCAAAAAAGAGTGTTAACTATTTAATCAGGTGTAGGACCTCAAGTCGAGTTTCATCAAGCTTGGCAGTATGACTATAACCCTAATCACGTTACAAGCATAAAAGATCAAAGAATACATAAAGTAGAGTAAGTTTTAAAGCATAATACATATATACATACATACATATACAATATATTTACAGGTAACATTTAGAAACACATCTAATTCGTATCTATCTAACAAAAAACAAAAATATTTTTTTCTTTTTTGTATATATAAATAAATAAAATACATATAAAAGAGAAAAACTAACCGTCTTTAAGGGAAAGCAAACACTCGTAAGAGATTTCAAACTGAAAGGGGGTAAGAAAGGGGGCTGGATTATTTAACACGCTAACATTTGTTAGATTTACAGCACTCATTCTTCTTCTTATTATTATTGTTTGCCCTAATTTGAATTATTTTATATTATATTATATGACGGCTGCGAAAAAAAAAGAGTAATTAGAATTAGGATTTATTTTTTGTGAGTGATTGATTGTAATAACTGAATGAATGAAAGAGGGAGGGAGGAACGAAATTCGTGTGACACGGATTATTTATAGGTAGAAGAAGAAAACGATTTTAGATTTTTGGCGGGACTGAAAATTTATTGTCCCGCTAAGTAACACTTTGGGGCTTTTTTTTGTTTGTGTGTGTGCGTGTTGAATGAAATGGGTTTGGGATTATAGATTAGATTTCGAATTACAACATTTTAAAGGGCTCAACCGCCGCCAAGTATAGAGCACAAGGGGCGATGAGATCAACCTTTTCAACCCCCTCAAATCTCACTAATGGCTCATTTCATTATTCCGGCTCTCTCAACCATTTAGCTCTTTAAAAAAAAATCTTTTTTCCCAATTAAATTAAACAATTTAATAAAGAGAAAAACCAATATGCAGCTAGCAGCAGGCTGCTGCTGCTAGCATTCCCTCACACATAAATCGACCACGTGATTAAATTGAAGGGGAAAAAAAATTAAAATTACAACAGCAGCTGCATGCTGCTAGCAACAGGTTAGTCAAGCCCTTTAATAAAACCATAACATTTTGTTTAAAAATTAAAAAATACATTGATTGATAATAGAAATAAAACCACGACAAATGAATATCTAAAAATCACACGGTCATCCACGTTTCGCCGCGATTGCATGTTTTTGTCAAGGGTCCACGCTAACATGTCAGATTGGTGAGGTGATCGTGCGGCGAGTTGAAGAACTTGTAGTCTGGATACTCGTGGCTTGTGCGATTTGTATGTCCAAAAGTACTTGCGTTTTATCTGTAATCTCCTTCATCATTTGTGTTTTCTCTGTTGTGTATGCTTCGACGGTCTCAACAACATTCGTCTTTGACGACGCTTCACCAATGCTCTTGTTTTCTTGGATCCATGATTTGGTTGTGAAATGATTGTCTTGGTTGTGAAAGATGTATGTAAAGTAGTAGAAATGGTTGTGTTTTGGTTGGGTTAAAAATGTGTAAATTTATAGAAGAAAAAAATAGGGATAAATTATTTTTATTTTTATTAATGGCCAACGGTCAAATTTTTTGAATTTGGGTCAAGAAAACGATCATGTGACCGTTGCCACCTCTCTCTTTCTCTCTCCTATTTATCCCCATCGGTTTGCAAGCCCGTCCACTACCACCCCCACCCCATCCCGGCGTATCGGCGGCGGTGTTCCATGCCGGGTTGGCCAAATCGTCGGGAACCCGACCTCCACTCCGGGTGCCCTTACCGTATCAAGTAGATGCTACTTGTAAACAAACAAACATGAATCATTTTTGTTTGTACAAACCAACCTAACATAAAAACAAAAACACAATGTTCATTCATTTATATACATGAGTATTCAATAATATGTTCCCTATCATTCACTTAGGTAGGGATGGGCATAATTACTCAAGTACTGATTCATTCTTGGTACAAAATTTCAAGTAGAACCGGGATCAGTATCAACTTTTGGTGGTTTCCAAGATCGGTATAGAAAAATAACGGAAAAATACCGATACCATTTGGACCGATATCAATACCATGTTTTCGTGATTTTCGAGACCGGTACCAATCTCACGTCCATCCCTACACTTATGTGCTTAAATTTTTAATTTTATATGTTTTTTTAACAAATAACTATTTTTTGGTTTTCTATGGCAAATACGTAAATTAAACCCTATCTATACTCTTTCTTAAAGC
>JAOEHQ010046568.1:0-11443 GCA_025447715.1 Asclepias incarnata
TTGTATTTTGAACTGGTAGGTGAAGAAGACCAGACAATCTTGAAATCCAAAACTTTCAATGCTTGATCGTCTAACGTTACCTGGCCCACATAGGTAAAGATTAGCAAAAATTCGCGTAGAATTGAGAATGATGTTTTTTATTCAGCATTAGGAGGTCCCTGAGTCGTCACTAGCGTCATCATTTATTATGAGGTTTGGTTTGACAGGACTTGGTGACAGCAGGGGAAGAAGAGGAAAGTACCAGCAAGAATAAAAACAAAGGATGGCTTAGGAGCAGGAGGGTATCCCGGAGCAGAAGAGACGAAATCCTTCAATTTCCAATTTTACTACACTGGTCAATTATATTAATTTACTACATATGAACCTCCAGATTCATTTTATTAAAAAATAGATTATTATTATTGAAGAGTTTAATATTTGTATACACATGAAAAACTAAAATTTTATTATTTAAGAAAGATACTATTGGGACAAAAAGTGTTAACAAGTCAACCCAACCGGATCTGTTTCAACTCGTATAGACAAATTATTTGGTATGACCCGTTACCCAACCCGCCCATTTTCCCACCTCTACTTTAAACATATAGCCAGAACAGATAGAACCTTAGCTATCGACAACGGATGAACGTCGGATGCTCCCTCAACATAGAGACAATGTACTCCAGAAGTCTACATGAAAGATTTTCAAAAGTTAATAATGTATAAGGCAACTTTCTTGTTTAATGTAACTAAAATGAAACACCCGCTGAGAGGCCAGTAGAAAGGACAAGTTATTACAATATTCCTTAGATCTGTGAAAGGAGTCTGGAGAATGGATAATGTGCTCTTATTCTTGTCCAAAACTCCAAGATATGACCTTCCTTTCAGCCTGCATATCATCGACGTTTGATTAAATACAACAAAAGTAATACCAACTGTCTAAAAGGATGTAACGGATTTAATAGTCAGAGTTACCTGTAACTGCAAGCAATTAAGTTTGTTCGCTTGTTAATTATCTCATACGAGTTTATGCCAAAAACCCATGATGGCCTTGTAAACTCAGCCTCTAACGAATATACTGGCAACACCTTGTTATCTGATTCAACCTGTAAGAAAAGAAGAAAAAAAACTTCAATCAGATGATCACATTCAATTCAACTCATACAGTTACAGGCTTATTGATGTATATCACATGACAGGAATAGTTTTACAAGGTCCAGTTGAATCGTAAAAGTAATGAAATTATGCATATGACTCCCATGGACCCAACGGCCAACGCAATTGTCAGATAGTAGGTCAAACTAGTGTAAATAGAAGATAAAATCTAAAGTGCACAAAAAATCAAAGAAAGAAGATAGAAGCAAGGTAGATAATGAAACAACATCAAAGATAAATAGCAACACATAAAATGCACGAATCATCTTAAGCCATACCCATCTGTGAAGATTCCAAAATCCAAGATTCCTATCCGTGACAAAGAACAGTTCTCCTGCAGTAAAGCAGATGCAACAAATGTAAACAACCCAATGACAATATGGAAGAATTTGATGGGACATTATCCACATTTTGTAATGATCAATAGCAAGAAAAGATAATCTTGAATTTTTTAAATCGTTCAAGAAATAATATTAGGATTCATTTCATGATGAAGGGATACGAAATAAAATCATGCAAATAGCTAAAATAGCACAGCTACAGGTTGTTATTTTATTGTCTAGGATATATCATCACCTTCAGATGACCACTTCGGCTCAGTTGGAGATTCTACTATGGTAGGATCAGCACCCGCCACGCATACACGTTTATATATATCTCTGCATAATGCCTTTGATCAAAATTATAGGGTAGAGAAAGGATATAGGGTGGCATAAATCTTTAATGAGTATTTGTATCATTAAACAATATACAGTAGAGGTAGCAAGATGGGCAATTGGGCAGGTCAGAAGGGTCAAGTTGAAATGAGCCTCTTTTTACTAGAGTCAAAACAGGCTGGACTGGGTCGACCTTCAAACACATTTTGGCCATTTAAAAAAACCTATAAATCATTGATGTGTTAATTATCAATCTAAATATTTGAAGAAACTTTGGGGGTGATTTTCAAACCTTCGACTCATTTAACCCATTCCCCCTTTCCCTATTTTTTTTATTTGACCAGACAGATCTGAGATAAAACACGGCCCAAATCAACTCATTCATGAGTGAATGCAGACAAAATGCCACCTCTAGTAGACAGGCATTGACTTTACCCGCTGTCGGAGATGTAGCCGACCCAAAGTTGGGACCTATCCCATGGCATGTTAGGGTGGCTCCACTCAATCCATGCCATCCTTTTTCCCTCAGAATCTAATCTGGGGAATGCATAGAAATCATTTCCACCAACTAATACTTTTGGATCTGCATGTGACCAGTACAAATATGGAAATTACCACGAATTGTCAAAAAATAAAAATAAACAGATATATAAAAACACAGCATTAGGGATGATAACTAAATGTCTAAATTAAGAATGATGAAAAGACATACATCTAGTATACCTGGAATAATGCTATCATTGAGTTCAACTGATACAATAGTTGTGACAGAGTTGGAGCAGCCTTCTCGTCGATCTGTCATGAAGCCACATCTCAATTTGTCTATCAAAGATTACAAATGATTCCTAAAATTGTATGAAAGAAAACTGGACGCAGCAAAAGTCAAGGAATACTTAAGCCTCCAAAGGTACAGAAAACCAATAACACACAGTAATAACTATGCCATAGATCTATAGAAGAACCAGGAATACCCGACAACAAACATCCAATCACTCCATTTTTCTGTTTAAACAATACACTGACCATATGGTCTAACTAAACCAGGTCCCTTGCACGTATTGTTTTATGAAAGTCAGTAAAAAGATATTTTTAAAGCATATATTAAACATGGGCATTCAAGAAAGTATACCAATCCAAGGAATGAAAAGAAGATTGTAATGATCAACTGGTAAGACAACAAATCAAAGGTCACCGAACATCAAAGAGTTGATTGTCTTGCTTTTGTTTCATCCGGGTATATAAACAGGACAATTCAGGAGATTCTTAAGCTTCCAAAGGTACAGAAAACCAATAACACAGTAATAACTATGCCATAGATGAAGAACCAGGATTACCCAACAACAAAGATCCGATCATTCCATTTTTCTGTTTAAAACCTCTAAACAATACCCCAACCATAATAGACATCATCATTACACTAGATAAAGGACACTTAAGCCTCCAAAGGTCCAGTATTTATGGAAGCTACCAGGGGGCAGGGATCATAGTCACATGGAACTAGGAAACTAGGAAAGGATAAACTCATGCAACTACTCTTGATTAAATCACTATATAAAGCTAAGACCTACAAATGAGCACAAAACATACCAGCTGCGCGAAGAGACCATGAATCCGAACCAATGTACGATGACAAAAAGTGATCATCCATGCCATGATCACATGAACATGGAGCTCATTTCGAGTAGTGTATATATATATATATATATATGACATCACCATCAAACAAAACTCTCGTGACCAATGATAATGACCAGCAGTAACCAATGGTCCTCGTGGTGTTTGACGGTGGAGAGAGACAAGAGATAGAAAAAGAGAGGTGTGTGTTAGGTGTAAGGTTAAAATTTTACCAATTCTAAAAAAAGAAGAAGTAAAAGTACTTACGTGTCCATGTGATTGGCATGTAACCACGAGGATTATCAAAATAGGGACGATCAATGGAATTCGTGCAAGCCACAGGGACCATCCGTGTAAATTACTCTAAAAATTAACCATGACATTATAATACAAAGTAGTGTTGTATGAAGCACTCCTCACGAGTATCTTGCATCTTCTTTTGGCACCATATATTCACCATAGACCAAACATAGGTGATGCCGAGTTTTGCTGCTTATCTAGAGAGGGGCATTGAAATCCTTTGTTATATATGAACGAAGGTTGGAGATTTACCAGAGTTTTTAGGGTTAGTATAGTTAGAAGTTTATAATCAACCCATTCGCTAAAATTTGATTAATACCTCTAAACAATTTTACAACTTCACAACTAACCCCATTTAAAACAGTTTGGCATTTTATACGAGTTCTTCTCACCGGTTGTTGATCTTTCTTGACCAATGCACCAACTATGACACTATGTCTACATGACCTTGTCGAGAAGCTAAATGTAAAACACTTGTTCCATTTGATCTTGTGATATCCACCATGCAAGAATCTCTAAACAACTCGTTACAGCTTCACTTGTAAGACGGGTTAAACTCAACTAACTCATTGTTTTGGGAAGTTTGCTTAGCTTGGGTGTAAAGACTCACATGGTTAAAACAGGTCAAAAATACCAGAAGGCTAAGCAGTAGAGGAGGCAAGATGAGTGGGTTGGTAATTGGTCAAGACAGACTTGGTTAAAACGGGTCATTTTACGCTTTTAGAACTGCTCAAACTTGCCAACACCGTTGGGTTGGCCAACACACTTTTTGTCCATTTTTTAATTTTCTTATAGAGGATTGTTCATAAAGTACGATTGAAAAAACAATATTATTACACTTATAAAACAGATAGTTAATTATATAATTTAGGATTTTGTATGCTTAAAAAACTTTTAGTGGCTTTCACCCGTTTGACCCATTCCCCTCTTAGTTAGATTTTTAAATTTGTACCATTTGAGATAAAACTCAATCCAAATCAACTTAATCACGTGTAAATAGGTCAAAACTACCACCTCTACTAAACGCATTCAACGACAATAATGACCAAATAGAAATTACAATTCACAACCAAAGCAAATTATGTCAAGATACCTATGATAAAGATTATATTACCTCGGTGACCTTCTCTAGCAGCAATGTGCAATGGAATGGATCAAAGACGGACCTATTCTTTAAAGAAAGTCCTTCTTTAGTTGTGTAAGGCGAACGTTCATTCACCACCAAAGGCCTTATCTCAACCACCTTCGCATCAAATTCCATGCCTTTCATGGTCCTCAGCATTTGCTCATGAACTTCATCAACAATTCACTTGACGGCAGGCTGCTAGTAAATCGTCACATTGTGCAGCCAAGTGGAGATTAGGATAGTTGGGTCTACTTGACACCTGTTTTTCATAATTCTTTTAGCCCCGACTCATCAATGACTTCCCTTAACAACTGATAATGACTGCACACTAATCTATGCTTATGTTTGGCTGTTCAAAAATATAAAATAAATCTATGCTTATGTTTGTAAATACATAAATACTCAACTTAAATGTTTTCCTAAAGAGGAAGTCAGGTCAACCTAATCTCCCTCCTTCGACCAATCCAAAAATAGATTCAGTTTAACCCATTAATTAACCATTTAGACTCGTTAACCCGCCCATTTACCGTCTATCTTGTAGGGCAACAATGATGTGCAAAGATTTCAATTAATTAATGTATATAACTTCAGTATGTATACAACCAAAAATACATACAAAATTATATAGCATAAATTGGGTTTACATCAGCATCAGAGATTTCCCAGTTCTGCCACGAACCGCTGCTGTTTTTTGACTTCCTCCTCACTCTACGCAGTTTCTTTGATATCACCACATAATATGTCATGCCACCAAGAACTCCTACCATCGTTACTGCCCCAAAAACCGTCACCAGTATCGCCGCCCCTCTATGGTGTTTCCCCACCACGATATACGATGACGAAATAAACGCCACTGACGTACAAACTGCAGCCAGCCACATCAACTTATTAATCACCTCAACAACCCGTCTCTCTGATTTAATCTCTCCCCTAACCACTGTGATCTGCACCACCACCACTGCTAGCGATGTAAAAAGAGCAATAGCATTGAAGATGAAAAACACCTTGAAACACAGACTCTGAACCATTACAGCAGTCCCATTCTGCTGATCAACACCACCAGGCACTGTGAAAATGGCAGCAAATGCAACTGTAGCAAAAAGAACTGCCACCACGGTGACAGAGTTGGTGGCATTGTTGATCCCTTCACGGTGGAGTTTACGAAGCTCTTTTGCGATCCCGCTCATGTTTCGGTTTGTTTTTCGGGCTTGTTCCAGCTGGTTGTGGACATTGTTTCTGATTTCTGTGACAGTTTGCCTGAGCTCATCTCGTGGCTGGTTTAAGTCATTTGCTTTTACTGCCCCATAACGGGCCAATATATCAATGATATCCGAGGTTTCTTCTGAGAAAGGGTGCCCGCTCACAATGTCAAGGGCTGTTTTGTGGTCTCTTGTCAAGGCGTTCACGTTTGTGTCACGGAGAAGTAACAGTTCGTTTACTATCTGCAGCAGACACAAATTCAACCAATATTCACAAGACATTGACTAGAATGTAAATCACGCTATTAACCCATTTATTCAATTTGTGTTATTATTTTTTATCTCTAGCTTGTAAAAGTAACAAAATGGCTAAAATAGAAACAGTCAGATGGGTCATAAGTCGCACAAAGTGTATCTTTAGAGAAGAAAACCTCATAAATCATTAAACTACACCCCTAGGACTCTACCCTGGTGTACTTTGAATTGAAAGCAGCCACGTAAGATTAGAGGACTTCACACTAATAACTTATATAGTTTTGCAAATTTTCGACATAACTGGTCAGCCAAAACCTGCCCATTTTAGCTGTACCCGAAATCATCCGCTTTGACTGCATTACCCAACCCACCCATTTTGCCACTTCTAGATATGACATGCAATTCTAGTTACAAAAGTAGTCATCATTCTTGGAAAATGCAAAGTAATCATTATAGGTTGCAAGAATAATTGGCTTTCATCTAGTTATAAAAGGCCAACGAAAAGGAAATCCATTGTAGTCTGCACTTTCTTTTGCCTATTCTCACATTTCTATGAAGTGTAGAGTTTTTCCAGCAAAAACATGATTTCCTTGTGACTAAAGACCAAATGCTAGAGGATGCGAGATAGATGGGTTGGGGTGAATTGGGTAACAGATGAAAACTCATTTTGGGAAGGCAAAGGCAAATTTATTACATGTCATAAATGGGGTTGGAGGTTGACTCGCCGCTTTTCGCCCATTCATTTTGCATATATAAAAAATTACATGAACACAGCTATTAAAAACAGACTTTGGGGTACTTCCAACCCATTTGACATGTTTGAACCATTCAATCCAATTGACCCAATCCATTATAGCTAACTTTTCTAATTTGACCCGTTGGAGATAAAATACAACCAAAATTGACAAATTCATCAGTAAATGGGTCAGAATTGTCACCTCTGCCAAAAACAATCATTTAAAATCACCAGTTTGCTAAAACTTGATTAATACCTCAACACGTTTCTTCCTTGCTGATAGAGGACGCGAGATAGATGGGTTGGGGTGAATTGGGTAACAGATGAAAACTCATTTTGGGAAGGCAAAGGCAAATTTATTAGTAAATTACAACCAAAATCGACAAATTCATCAGTAAATGGGTCAGAATTGTCACCTCTGCCAAAAACAATCATTTAAAATAACCAGTTTGCTAAAACTTGATTAATACCTCAACACGTTTCTTCCTTGCTGCTACATGCAAAGCGGTGTTACTAAACTTGTCAGGGAGCATAACAATTGCAGGATCAGCCTGAAGAAGCAATTTTACAACTTCACAACAAACCCCTTTCACAGCCATATGCAAAGCAGTCTGACCTTTCTTATCGGTTCTTCTTGCCAGTTGTGGATCTTTATTGAGCAGTGTACTGACTATGTCTACATGACCTTGCCGGGCAGCTAAATGCAAAGCATTTTTTCCATTTGATCTTGTGACATCTACCAAGCTAGAGTCTCTAGACAGCAATTCATCGACTACTGATGAATGTCCTCTTACAGCTGCAGTTGTAAGAGGAGTTG
Organism: Asclepias incarnata; assembly: GCA_025447715.1. Classification (NCBI taxonomy): domain Eukaryota; kingdom Viridiplantae; phylum Streptophyta; class Magnoliopsida; order Gentianales; family Apocynaceae; genus Asclepias; species Asclepias incarnata. Next base: position 7,838 of record JAOEHQ010046568.1, read on the forward strand.
AATTTGACTGACCAACTGTTTTGCTTAGCTCGGGGTCATGGTCCAAAAAGATCTTGACAACCTCTGCATATCGTAGAGTTAACTGAGAAAAGTTAATAGCAGAATCTAAGAACTAGAAGTGACAAGATACGCAGGTTGGATAATAGGTCAAAACGGGCCATTTTACATGTTTATTGACCCACACACTTTTATGTAAATTTTCATTTTTTTTACCAGTTAATTATTACTGCATAAACAATGGTAGTACAATTATAATATAGATATTTAAATAAAACAATTTAGGAGGTTGTATGCATAAAAATTCTTTGAGTGCCTTTCACCTGCTCCCTCTTAGCTGACTATATTAATATCACCCATTTTACAACAAAACCTAATCCAACTAGACTTATTCAGGAGTAAACTTTACTAAGCACATTATACGATATTGATAAGCATATTGAAATCACAACAAAACAAATCACATCAAGATACTTATGATAACATTATATTACCTCGGTGACCTTCTCTAGCAGCAATGTGTAATGGATCAAAACCAGACCTGTTCCTCATAGAAAGACCTTCTTTAGTTGTGTAAGGCAACAATTCCTTCACAACCTCAATGTACCCTCTTTCTGCAGCCGTAAACAAAGCTGTTTCTCCCAATTCATTCATCTCATTCACAACTGAAGCCCTGGTTTCAGCCACCTCCGCATCAAAGTCTGCCCCTTTCATAGTCCTCAACATTTGCTCATTAATTTCATCAACGATCCGTTTGACCGCCATCACATCACCGCGTTGTGCAGCCAAATGGAGCTCAGTATCGTTGAATCTCCCTGTCACCTGTTTCACATACTTCTTCTTCCCACCCTGACTCGTTAATGACTTCCCTGAACAAGATCCTGACAACGACTTCCCCGAATTGGAATTGGAACTAGTATACGATAGTGACTTGAACGAACTTGATGCGTTCAACATTTTACCGGAACTCGAAACACCCAACAATTTACCAGCATTTGATGATGACCCTAATAACTTACCAGAATTGGATACCACCAATGCAGGTGCCCTAGGGGAAGGAGGAGGGTATGAGTCCATTGACCTACTGGAAGGAGAAGGAGACGGTTGCCGAACAGGATTTGGGGCTGTATCTGAACCCATTTCGAGATCCCTCTCATCTCCTTCATCCCAACAATTATGCATCAATCAACAAAAATATATTTCAGTAATAGCACAACATTTCCATTAAAATTCTACAAATCCATATTCACCACATCATCTTAACTATCATCCAATAACATGTTAGATACATTTCTACACACTTAAATTACTAGTTAGTCCAAACATAAATAAATAAATATAAATATAAATTTGGTGATCATAAACATTTAGAGAGTGTGTGTTTTTACGGGGGGGATTTAAAATGAAAATGGAGATATTAGGGTTATACCTTCGAAAACGGTATTCATTCTGGAGTTAAATTAGGGTTTATAGGAATGAAAAAGAAATCCGGAGACGCGAAGAACGCGGTGGTTTTCGGTTGAAATTTCCGGCTAATGTATTTCCATATAAAAAGAGTTGGTTGTGATTGCTGTTCGCTAAGGTCGGTTATTTAAATGTTTCGGCACGGCTTCATAAAACAAAATTATGATTAGCCCGTACACTTTAGAAAAACTACTAATAGGTCCTTCAAATAAATCTGCAATATTTTTTAGCCATCCATAACAAATGTACATATTATATTACACAGTATATAACTGTATAAGGCATGCATCATTGTGGATGACAAAAAATTATTGTGAATTTATCACTCCCCTTCAAATACGTGGAAGTTCAACTATTGATACGTGACGTCGTTTTATAGACCAATACCACAACAAATTTTTTGTTTGAATACGTAAAAATGAATAAATTAATTAAATGTAATTGTGTATAGGGTTAACTTTTTATATTGACTCTCTATACATTATCATAAATTATACCCAAAAATTATATATATCAATATAAAATGTACTTCACAATCAACCATAGGACACAAACAATAAATAAATAAAAAAAGGGATATTTGCATATATCTCTAAGGCCGCTCCCTAAGGAGCTCGTCCCCCTCGTCATCTTGGTCGTCCATTTCGTCAGGATAGGCACCCCCCCCACCCTTTGTCGTCTTGACTCGTTAAAATAAAGAAACGGGTGGACGAGTTGTGTGGGCCCGGCGTAAGTCTATGTGTGTGTGAGTTTATAATTTTTTAATTGAGGATGAGGTGAGGAAGATGGTATGATAGGAAGAGGGTTGTTCTTGAGTGTGTCTTGGAGAGATAAAGCTGGTGTGGCAGTCAAGACGAAGGGATGACGACGTCAGGATAGGAAGATGCTTAATTAGGCTAGCACAATTACATATATCTTCTAAACATGCTTTAATGGTATTATATTTATGCATTGAAAACTTATATTTTAAAGATATATATAATTATGAAAGTTTAGATGGAGATATATGCAATTCTCCCAATAAAAAAAATGCATAAGTTAAATCTTAACACATTAAAATATACAAATAAAGTTATATTTAATTTAAAAACAAAACTATCACTACTTTTAAGAAAAAATATTGAATAATGAAAAATAAAACAATCAAATAAATAAAGCTAAGAAATAAAAAGAAACCATTCAAACAACCAACTTGGTTGCTTAGCCATGAACAATACCTACTATTAATTAATAAATAAATAACTACTATTGAGAATGAGAATGAGAATGAGAATATCTTAGCTTATGAACACGACTACTTCAATATTAATATTAAATTTATTTTTACATTATTATATTTAGACTCATATAAAAATAGACTTAGATACACAATTGGTCTTGGTGGTTTACACAATAATATATCACCCGTCAAAAAAAATCACAAAGATCATTTCCAATGTATATAATTTTTCACACCTACGGTCTTTGCTATTAGTTTTTATTAAAAAAGTTTGTTAACTCTTATCTTGTGCATCACAATATCACATAATGGCAAAATAATTTTTTAGTTTTTCTTTTTTAAAGGTGTGAATTACTCGTAAATATCGGGAGGTTTAGCATACGTTGTCTTAACCGGATCCGCGCTAGAGAGCTCCCTCGCAGAATAGATCCCCAATTTAAATCTCTTCGATGAGAAACCCCTATCACCTAGATATCTGGAGGTGAAAACTCACCCAGACCCACCATAAGTGAAAATTAAATACCTGTGGCCACCCCCAAATATGCCTAAGGTAGGACTCAAACTTGAGACCTCTTGTAAGGAAACAAGTCTCTTTGCCACTAGACCATTTAGTGATGGTTAAATAACTTTTTAGTTAATACAAAGAAAAACTAAAATTTAACATGTTTCTCTTCAACCACTTGTTTCATGCCACTAACCTATCAGGAAAGTCAAAAAGTTGGCCCATCCCTCCCAAAAATTCACATATCTAACTTTAAGGAAGAGTTATTTAAGAATCCTTAAAAAAAAAAAGAACGCGAGAACTATTTTCAGTCACACATTTTTCTCCCCTTTCTTCCGTTACTTACATGTAACGCCCCAAAGTTTTAAAGGTAATAAAATAACCTAGTTTCGTAGTTTTGTCATTTATAAAAGTTCCTAGTATT
>JAOEHQ010046569.1:0-11442 GCA_025447715.1 Asclepias incarnata
TTAAGATGTAGGCAGACCTTACCCCTACTTAAGTAGAGAGGCTGCTTCCAGAAAAGGCCCTCCAAACCTATGTACTTTCCGGGTCTCGAACCTGAGACCTCCAACTAAGAAAGTTGGTGCTCAACCACTTGAGCTACTGGGAAGTACAAAAAAAAAAAAAAATCTTGATTAAAAGCATCTTCAAAAATCCTTTTCGCAAATATAAATCTCTATTTTTTCCCGCCTTCATCGAATTCACCCTTTTTATTTTTCTTTCATTTCCTCTTTCCCCTTATCCTCACACCAGATTCAACCCTAAACGACAACAAGCTAAGGTTAGTGTAATTAACTTCATATATATATATATATATATATATATAGCAGCATTCGTTGCCTTTATATAATATATGTTATGTTAATTGCTTCTCCACTTGCCTTACGCTTTCTCATTTCTGTTATATCATACGTCGCGGGCTTCATAGGGCTATAGCAGCATTGCACAGAGAGGTGTCGGCTTAATCCATTGCCTGAAATTCTTCCTGCTGTCTGCGCCTTCCACTGTAATCTTTTTAAAAAATTTTTTTTTTCCACTGTAATCTAACCTATCTTTATATATATATATATATATATATATTTCAGTTTAATTAATCTTCGTAGAAACGTTACCTACCTACAGGTCTGAATTACTTCAACTGATCTGATTGAATTAGTTAGGTAGATATGAGGAAGACGACGTTCAATGAAGCGAATGTATTCATGTCTAGGAATTTAGTTCCCCCCGAGGTTTTCGATTCCCTTCACGACATCCTTAAACATAACGCTGCTACTATCTTCTTATGTTGTGATCCCTCTCGTAACGGTCCCAACGATTACCACATTATCGCCTCTCGTGATCATGTATGTGTTATTATCTTTATATATGTTTCCTTTTTTAGGGCAAATGACATTTTCATGTTGCAAATCACAAGAGCTTTCCATTTTTTAAATAGAAGTTACTTGAAAGCTATAAAAATGAATTTTCTGTAGTGTAATTATAATTTGAAACAGTGAGTTAGTGGTTACAATAACATTTTTGGTTGTGTCGTAATCCCTTTATGTCTTACGATAAACAACAATAACAACAACAATACCCAAGCCCTTTACGATAAAGTGTTTTTTAAATGTATCCAACGTTTCACGGAAATGTACTTTATGTATCCTATTATAAAACTTGCAATTGTATGTATCCAAATCTAAGTTGTTGCTATTATATTTATCTGACCTTTTATGACTTGTGAATTAGTGATACACCGGTTTTGACGGTAATACAATGATAATAATTGAAAGTTGGATAATACGATAACAACTTTTAAAGTTGGATACATACAATATGTTTTCGGTTAAAGTTAGATGCATTAAGATTTTTTTTACCCATTTGTTATATGTTGTGTTTGTTTATATTTGTGGGAGTTTGAAAGTTAAGTATTGTTTTGTTTTGCAGGAAAAGTTCGATGATTTGCGTCAGAAAGGTTGTAATTTGCTTGGTATGGTTGTCAGCTTAACCTCTCAGGTTCTTTGATCTTAGTTTGTTTGTTTAGTTTTACGTACTTGAAGCATACGAAATGGTTTCGTTATTTTGTTTTGAATTATTTGAATTTTAGCATCCTTGGTTGAGGTTTATTGCAAGTGCATCGAGCAACTGTAGTGTGAGTTACTTAAAGCTGATATACCAACCATGACTTGTTATCCGCAACTGTAACATGAGTTATGAAGCATGTCAGTGTTTTTTAGATATTTGGAGATATTCATCTTATTATATCGTTCTGATAAATTGGCAGTGTTTAGAATATTTTCTTGAATTAGATAGATGATACTCCTACATCATCTGCTTAAATATGATATTCTGTATTATTATATAGCTAGCCTAGTTACTTGAAGTGCTTCGATTTCCCTGGATTAGATCCTCTAGTGAAGTATGCTAAAAGAAAGACACGATAAGAAGGTGCAGGCCGAGATAAACTCGAATATAAGTAGTAAAGTAAAATGTGACTATTGGAGCATGACGGTGTATGACTTTTTGAGCTGTAACATTTTTTTATAGGGTGTGCGTGGAGTAATTAGTATACTCTCATCTAGGTTATTTTAGTGATATGTGACTATAGATTTTACTTGGAAATTGCTCAATGGATTAAAGTTTTCAGCATGATAGCAACGTGTATAACTCAGAGGTGCATCTGACATGTCATAAGAACGTGTTGTGTTAGTTTGTAAGATTTGATGATGTGTTACAATGTGCTACTTTCTACCTTTGCCAGGTCCTCAATGTGTGTTTTTCTGTGCAAAAGAGCACAGAGCGCTACCAAAACAAGGATTCACTTGTTGCCTTGCGATGGATGGAGTCAAAATACTGGCTTCTGGCTTTGAAATGGAGGCAAAGGTTGTTTTCTTCTGGTCCCTACTTACTTTAACAAGTATTGCAGGGGAATGTATTTAGGATTTTTTGCTGCTCTTTTAATAATATCTGTTAGCTCTGTTCTTTATTTGATAGAAGGGGACACACATGCACACACACATATATGTATATCATGTGTTGTGCTTTCAGAAATTTTTATTGTCCTATTAATTCTCCTTACTTCTCTCTTGAGCATGGCTGATATTGATATTTATAGCTTACAAATAGCTTGAGACATATTTTACTGGTATATACACGGTAATTTGATTTTTGCTACTACCTTGATTCTCCACCATGTGTCATTGAAGTAAGACATGATTTATTATACGATGCGACTAAATTAACAAGATATATTTTTTATCATAGCATATCAGTACTCCCTCTATCCTAAAGTAAGAGACATCTACTCCCTTTAGAGATTTGCCAATATTGGAATGACTTGGAAACATGATATACCAATTTGAAAATAGCTCAATATCAATTTTTAAATTGCCCAACTATTTATGCAAACATATGTAAAAGATACATTTTAACTAAAAGAATATAAACAAAGAATAACTTTTACATGATGGACACATCAATAGCTTCATGTTAAACTCAAATGCTTCACATCCATGTTACACCCTATTTGAAAATTTGAGGCCAAGCTTGAGAAATAAAGTTCGGATTAAGCCGTTGCATCTTATTCTTTAACTTAAAAGATTAATGTTGCAAGTATAGTTGTTGGATATTATAAGGCTGACTTTTGAAATTAGTATGCTAATAATTATTTACTTTAGTTTGATAATTAAATAATATCAATAAGAGAAGCTACACGAGGCCATGATTTTATCACAAATGAGGTAGTATTGAAGTTCATGATGGCTATTTTTTGTTTTTCTCCTGGGTAAGTTCTACTTTTCTATTATTTTTCTGCCTCGCATACACCCTCGAACTCGTGAACTTAAATGTCATAAGTGAACTTGAAACTAACAAGCCACAGAAGGTTGGTAATTTACATTGTTTTTGCCTTTGGTTATCAGTTAACCATAATTGCCTGGATTTGGACAAAGCCCTCTCTGTTGACTTCTATAATTTGTTCTTGTTACCCGGCCACAAGCTTTCAGTTTGTTTAGTTGGTTGTCCATATTGGAGGCCTACAGTGTTGTTTTGTGATTTGTGTTCAGCCTGATTGGGCTCGGGTTTTTAGTGAAATTCTTTGCTTCTAAAAAAACCTTTCAGTTTGTTAGTTTGTGCTAAATACAGGGCACAATTGAAACTTGAAATGTAATTTGATCTTAAGGTTTCAATTTGTTTGACAGATATATATTGCCATTGTATATAAATACCAGATTTGTAAATTGAATAGATATACAAGTGTTAAGATTAGTGTGTCCTTTCTGTTTTTGTCTAGATCTTTCTTATTATTTATGGTCTTTCTATTCATAAAGATCAGATGCTACAGTCTTTGAGGTCATGTTCCATTTTTAATTGGAATTTGATATCTTGCCCGTGTAAGCATATAATTTTTTCTTTAAAATTCCTTGTAGGTTGAGATTGAGAAATTAGTGACTGCTATGGGGGGTGTGTTGCAAACGAAAGCATCATCAGATGTTAGCTTTGTGATTGTGAAAAATGTACTAGCTGCAAAGTATAAGGTATCTGTTCCATTTTGCACATAAAGTAATAGCTATAGTTTTTCCTTTTTGGCATTTTAAGTTCTTCAAGTCTGAACATTGTTATTATTTTCAGTGTGCTTCATGTATGTATTTGTATATATATATATATATATATATATAAATATATACTTACAAATATATCTATACATAGACACCACAAATGCACATGCATACATATGCACATATCTCTTTCTCTGCGCACAGAAATACACACATACGTATGTGTTTTTGTTAATGCAATTTGCATGCCAGATATTATTAACCATGTTGAGTCATCTATGTTTCTTTTGTACATGTTTTTCAGTGGGCATTGAACAATTTGAAGAAACCAATTGTCTCAGAGAGTTGGCTGCACCAGTGTTGGAAAGAGCATCGTGTTGTTCCTCATGAGTCATACAGAGTTCTTCCATTTTCTGGGTTGACTATTAGTGTCACTCAAATTCCTTTAGGTTGACTACGTGTAAATATACTTGAGCATTGGCACATACGTCATAACGTATGCTGTTCTTCTCATGTTTGACTAACATGTTTATTTAATTAATCGTAGATGAACGGAAGGAGTTGGAAAAGCTTGTTCTACAGAATGGAGGCAAATACTCTGCTGAACTCACGAAAAAGAGCACTCATTTAGTTTGTGATATATCCTTCATTTTAACACACAAGTAGATCTAATGATAAGCATGTGTTTGGTCATTAATGCTTTCTATCTTGACAAGGGCTCTTTGGCTTAGCTCTGGTTATATATATCTGTAGCTATGACTTCCCTCACATGTTGAATATGCCATATTTATCTTATTCAGATTTATCTCATTGTATGTGTGTTTCATGGCAACTTTATATACATGTCACTCCCTTAGTCCCAAAATAGATGTCCACATTAGTAATCTAGTTTGTCCGAAAATAATTATCCATTAGCTATTACGTGATGCAGTTATTATGCATTTCTAGAACTCTATGCCTTTTCCATTATAGCTGGTTTATCAGCTGTAGGTGAATCATCATTATAGATGCCATTTTTGTCAGTCTGCTGTGTTCATGTTGCATTACCTTCTTCTAGATTGTCTTGAAGACTAGAGTCTCCTTAACTACAAACACGCTCCCGAAGGTGACAAATATAAGGTTGCCAAAAGATGGGGCCACATTCATATCTGTAGCTTTGACTTCCCTCACATGTCGAATATGCCATATTTATCTTATTCAGATTTTGTAATTGTATGTGTGGTTCCTGACAACTTTATATATATATATATATATATATATATGTCACTCCCTTGGTCCCAAAGTAGATGTCCACATTAGTAATTTAGTTTGTCCGAAAATTATTGTCCAATAGCTATTACGCGATGCAATTATTATGCATTTCTAGAACTCTATGCCTTTTCCATTATAGTTGGTTTATCAGCTGTAGGTCAATCATCATTATAGATGCCATTTTGTCACTCTGCTGTGTTCATGTTGCATTACCTTTTTCTAGATTGTCTTGAAAACTAGAGTCTCCTTAACTACAAACACGCTCCTGAAGGTGACAAATATAAGGTTGCCAAAAGATGGGGCCACATTCATATCGTCACTAGGGCATGGTTCAATCAGTCTGTTGCTAGAAGAGGTAATACTTTACTTAATGGCCACTTGACTGTATTTACATTCTTACAGTTTGATATCATGATTTAATTAAGCTTATATTAGCAGTGGTCACACACTTATTATTTTTATTTATTTTCTTGTTTCTGAAAAACAGCATGTCTGAATGAAGAGTCATATCCTGTCCAAAGAACCCCTGCCACGTCTATGAATAGCCAGAAAACTTCTTTAAAGGTGCAGCCAATCAAGAACAATGTTATCGCCAACTCACACTGTGGTCCGCATTCTATGACCCATCAAGAGATTTCCTGTGATGGGTTGTCAGATGTTGACCTAGAAACAACTCTTTCACAGAATATGGCTTCTACTTTCACAGATATTCCTAGTCATGTCAATGAGGACTATACATCACCTTGCAGGCAGTCTAAAAGTACTATGAACCTTGATGGTTGTGTTGCTGAGGACTCTGAATCTGACGACAATGATTTATATTTGTTAAATTGCAAAATTCATCTTGTTGGTTTTGATGCCTCTGAAATGCGTAGACTGGTCAACATGGTTCGCAGAGGAGGTGGATCGCGTTATATGTCTCTCAATGAACAATTAACACACATTGTTGTTGGAACTCCCTCAGAAACGTAAGTATTTTTTCATGCTAATTACATAATTTATATTGATATTAAAATGTCTTTATACTAATGTATGAAATCTAGGTGGCACTATTGACATCCATATTGATACTACATCACTTATTCCTTAAATACAATAAGAAGTTAATAGGTTGCTTATATTTCTAGTGGAAATAATCACATAAAATGAAGGTTGAAGTTCTGAGAGAACAAGACTCATTGTTCTTTCACATCCTTTTCCATTCGTAGATTCTTTTGGATGAAGGCTGTCGGCATGTGATTATGTTCAAAGCTTAAAGTTATGAAAGCTAATAGGAAAAGTGCTTTGTAGCAATTGTGCAAACCATATATACTATTAAATTATTTCACGATGTCTCACAAATTCCTTCGTTTAGGGAATAAGAATGGCTCAAACGTGATTAGATTGAGTTACTAAGTAACGGAGTCCATTGAGTTAGACTCTAGCATTTTTGTTTTAGGAACGATTTATTGGGAAAGTAATGGTATAGGCAGTCAACAATAATTGCACTTGGAAGCAAGGGTGAAAGAATGCTTGTTTTAAAGTGCAATCTAACATGCAACCATAGGCTCCCAACTCCCAAGTAATGGTAGGAGCCTACTGCCTACAGCACATGATTACACACAAATTAACAATATAATTCTTCATGATATCCTTAAAAAAGAAGGATAATGTTAGGATTTTTAAATTCATCTAGTGCTAAATTTCAATGTTCGCCTTTGTTGTGGAAATGAGAAAAAAAGGTTAAAGCCACTCATTTGCCGTGACTTATGTAGTGAGAAGAAAGAAGTGAGAAGCCTCTCTGCTATGGGTGTCATCAGTGTGGTGAAAACAGTATGGCTTGAGGATTGTGAGCGTGAAAAGAAAGAGGTTCCCGTAGTTCGAAGACATGTTGCTTATGATTTGCTCCTCCCAAAAGGTATGCTATTCATCTAATAATGTCTATCAGCTCATTATGTTAAATTTATCAATTTACTTAATAATCAGGTATAAAGGTATAATTCTATCTTGTTTTCACCATTATATTATATCTATAAACAATACGTTTCGTTGTTTTTTTCCCTCAATTTTTTGTTGTTGACTAATTGCATTTCACGATTTGAAGATTCCATATCCTCTAGCAAGGGATCTGTAAGTGCAATGCCTAGTCTGAAACAAGCAAACCTCTCAGCCATTCAACCAATTTTGCCAACTTATCAGTCTCAGAGGTATAAATATTACAATTTTGATGTGTCTGGAGATGAGAAGGGACCTAAAAGTCACCTTGAACACAAAAGCTTTTTTTTTGTTGAAGTTTTTGGTTTTGAATTTAACCATAAGAAGTTTTTTAATATTGGCAGTTGGACTAAGGGTCAACAGAAAGTGCAACATGGCATCAGCAACAAAAGCCAGGATAATAAATCAAGTGTCTTCAAAGGGAGATCTTTTCGCTTTTCCAGTTCCTTCCCTGATGTTCAAGTAAGCTTATCTTTACTCTTTGTGTGTTTGCAACATATACATCAGTTATAGTTATAGAGCATATGGGCTAGAATATTAATGCTTTGGAAGTTGTAAAATGATGGATAGTGATATGAACCAAACGATAGTTTTATTAATAATAAAGGGATAGAGCAAGAATTACAAAAGTCGGATGCTTTCGAGAGGCAACCGTCTCTTAATAATAATTCCCAGAATAATCCAATGCCCCTCTCTCTCTCCTATTACGGTCCTATTTATTAATATCCCTAACTTATTCAACAAGAAACAATAATAAAAGGAGTTAAACTTAATTAAGGAAGCAATGAAACTTCCCAGCCCCATAATTATTCAATAATTGATGGAAACCCCCTTGACTTGTTTATGGCGCCTCTTGTAAGTTATTTCCCATTTTTTATCTGGAACCGGATTCGTACCAATACCCGCCTCCCAAAGAATCACCTTGTCCTCAAGGTGAAAATCCGGAAATTGACACTTAATGTCATCCATTGGTTCCCAAGAAGCATCACGTCCAGTTAAGTTCTTCCAACGAATCAACACCTCCTTGTTGCCACCTTTGATGCCCGCTTTTCTAACCCTCAAACCTGTGCTGGTTGACGCGTCACTTCCGTGTCATCCGTAAATCCATTAGGTAAATCATTGATTTACACGCTACTTCCAATTACCTTTAATTGTGAAACATGGAAAAACAGGATGGATTGTTGCATTAGAAATTAAATTTAAGCTTATAAGCTACCTTTTCAATCCGTTCCAGTATTTCATACGGTCCAAAATACCTTGATGCGAGCTTTTCATTGTTGTGAGTCTGTGACGAGTCATCGAATGTTGACGGTAAGGGCATAGTTTCAGAAAGTCTTGTCACCAATTTGAAATTGTATGTCCCTTCTGTGAATGTCTGCCTTTTCCTTCATGGTATTCTGAGCCTTAGATAGCTGATTTTTTAATTCCTCCAAAAACCGGTCCCTCTCTCCCAAATAGCGATCCACTTCAAATATAGGTGTAGGCTGACTACCATAACGAACCAAACGAGGTGGGTCATGGCCATAAAGAATCTTGAAAGGTGTCGTGTTCGCTAAAGAATGAAATGATGTGTTATACCAATACTCCCCCCATGATATCCATTTAGACCATTGTTTTGGTCTCTCAGAAGTAAAACACCTCAAATAAGTCTCGATGCTTCTATTAACAACTTCCGTTTGACCGTCTGTTTGCGGATGGTAAGCAGTACTATATTTGATTAGTCCCTTGCAAACGAAATTATTCTTTCTAGAAATCACTTAGAAATACTTTATCTTGGTCTGAAACGATAGAGATAGGGATCCAATGTAAATGAACTATTTCCCTTAAAAACGCAGCAGCTACTATGGCAGCTGTCTACGGATGTCGTAGCAGAATAAAATGGCTATATTTACTCGATCGATTGATTACTACTAAAATGGTAGTAAATCCATCAGATTTTGGTAACCCCTCGATAAAATCCATAGAGACTTCATCCCACACCTTTTCTGGTAATTCCAATGGTTGTAATAACCCACCAGGGACCATGTTGGAATATTTATTTCATTGACATATCTCGCATTCGGAAACAAATTTTATCACATCTCTGTTCATTCCAATCCAATATAATTTTGCAGCCATACGTTTGTAGGTTTTTAGAACACCTGCATGACCACCTAGGCACCTATTGCTCCACTATGAAACTCATCAAAGAGTCGTGGTGTCAATTTTGATGTTTTTGGCAACACGAGTCAGTTCTTTTAGAACAGTCGATTATCAACTACGGTATACTCACCAGCACCCACTTTCCCACTTACAATGTCCTCTTTGGTCGAATTTAACTCAAAATCTTTCAACAAATCATTGCCCATACCTCGACACTGACATCACAAAACATTGTGCTGCGGTATCTCCTCGTCTTGATAAAGCATCAGCAGCCTTGTTTTCAATCCCAAGCTTATGTTGAATATTAAATCAAAACCCAACAACTTAGTAAGCCACTTTTGGTGCTCTTTAGCTACAAGCCGTTGTTCCAACAACTATTTTAGACATCTTTGGTCAGTACGTACAGTGAAGTGTTTACCAGGTAAATATGGTTGCCATTTTTGGATTGCTAATACAATTGCCATGAGCTCTCGTTCATATACAGATTTCATTCTAGTCCGAGACTCCGAGTTCCCAAAACTTGACTGTAATAAGCAACTGGCCTTCCCTCCTGCATTAGTACTGCTCCAATGCCATAACCTGATGCACCCGTTTCCACAAGTTCTTTGTTAAAATCTGGTAAAGCCAAAACTGGTACACTAGCAGTTGTCAACTTCAAAGCCTGAAATGCACTGGTTGCCTCTTCATCTCAATTATCTTTTTTAAATTTCTCGGTCACTGCTTTCTGACTCTTCCTTCTTAGTCATTTTAATTCCACACAAAAATAACAGAAATTGGTATGAATCAAACAATACTTTTATTAATAATAAAGGGATAGAGCAAGATTTACAAAAGTTGGATGCTTTCGAGAGGCAACCGTCTCTCCTTAATAATAATTCCCAGAATAATCCAATGTCCCCCCCTCTCTGCTATTACTGTCCTATTTATTTATATCCCTAACTTATTAAACAAGAAACAATAATAAAATGACTTAAACCTAATTAAGGAAACAATGAAACTTCTCAGCCCCGTACTTAAAATGACTTAAACCTAAATTTAGAATTTTTTTCCTTCTGTAAATGTTTTTTTCCCTTGAAATGTATTGATGCTTGTAACTTATTCGGTTATTTGTTCAGAGAGGTGAAATTGTGGATTGGATTCATGAAGGGGGCGGCGAGATGGTGGAAATTCAGGAGGAGAAAAGTGTTAATTACATTGTCGAATCCCATGGTGTTCTATGTGGTCGAACCCAATTTAATGGTGTTACAAATGTATCCTCTCACTGGATCAGGTCATGTCTACAAGTAAGTAAATCTAAATCAATAACTCTTCTGGTATTATATAACCATGTGCCCAAATAAAGCTTTGTGTTTACCCAAATATATCATAGACAATTTTAAACAATTATTTAATGTTATTGTTCGAATATATATGTCTAATGTTTTCTGTCTAGCTGGGTCAGTAGGGTTTCACCAATAGCATTCATGCATTGGTCCACAGTTCACTATGCTTTTGCTTTGGTGAATAAACCCATAGAATTTCTCCTATTGTTTTAATCATATAACATATATGTTGACTAATGGCACAAGTTATGTTGAAAATTTATAATTTGGTTTTATCTTAGTGCACCAGTTAAGAAGTATTCTATTAACTTACAATTTCTATATATAAATGTACTTAGGGTAAACTGATTCAACACTAGTATTTATTCGCTATGTAGTTAATATCGGTGGGATAGCGGTGGGAATGTGGGATATCGGTTATCAGTCCTCCTCCAGAATATCGGTCCCGATATTATCGGTGATATTTACCGATATCTCCACCGATATCTGTAACACCCCGCCAAAGGCGGAATACGCGGGATGCACAGTTAACGCATATACATTGCACAAAGTCAATAGATCACAACACAGTTGCCATAGAAAAGTAGTGTAATTACATTAAGCAGGGTATTAAACCCAGAAGTTAAGTATAATTACAATCCAAAAGTAGCCAGTCACGCAGGACTGTAAGCAAAAGATGTTGCAA
>JAOEHQ010046570.1:0-11441 GCA_025447715.1 Asclepias incarnata
GTTTCACTAAGTATGAGAAACCAATGTCGGATCTACATAAAAGGATGGGTATATACCTATAAATTTGTTAAGAGTGCATTTTCTTGCAAAAATCAATGCATACCTTTTACCAAAAAAATTTAAAAAAGCCTTTAATTGAATTTAGTTATTTAAATCTTTAAATTTGACAATGTCGATAGGTGGCTGAGGATAAACAGTAAGCATTTTGTTACAAGTATTTTATACAATCTTTATCAAATTTGTAATGCAGTTTTTAATTCATATGAAGTATTCAACCTCCTTCACTTAGGTTGAACTCTTTGGATAGATTATGCTTGAACTCTTTGGATAGACTATACTGGATAGATGAAAGTGATAATACTAGGGAGTTTTCGTCTAGTGGGGTTTGGGATACCATTCGCACAAGGAAGGGGTGAGGTGGATTGGACGCATTTTTCTTGGTTTCCAGAATGCATACCACGTCACGCATTTCATATGTGGTTAATCATCGGGAAGAAATTGAAGACTCATGACAATATGAGGCCTTGGGATGTGGGTGGTGCTACTAACCTTAATCTTCTTTGTTGTTCGTTATGTAAAACAGGTCCAAACTCGCATGATCATTTATTCTTCGAATGCAAATTCGCTGAGCAAGTTTGGATGCAAGTGAAAGATATATCTGGTATGCGACAGAGTTCATACAGATGGTGGGATATTCTGTCTTGGTTAAAAACGCTACCAAAAACGAAGTCTGGAGAAAGCATCATTGCTAGGCTTTGTGTTGCGGTTACTGCTTACTTTGTTTGGCAGGAGAGGAACAACCGGATGTTTACTAACAATTCTCGATCACCCACGCAAATTAGAGATATAATTGTTAAAACAGTTCGATATAGGCTTGTTACTATCAAGTTTAAAAACAATGCTCGAGTAGCAAGGTTGCTTGAAGCTTGGAACCTGCCAAGGGAGCTTGTAGATAATAAATGATGATGGCGGCCCATTCTTGAAGTAATCAGTGTTGAAGTTTTCTCTACATCACTAGAGTGAAAATTGTCGGTTTTCTACTTGATGTAGTTGTTCTAATAGTGTGCTTTTGCATGTTAACATATATATGGCATGTCATATATACGAACTAATGTGAAACAATGTTGCATTACTTGTACTGATTGGTTATGTTGTTATATAAAATCACTTGGGTAACCCTTTACCCAAAAATTCATATGAAGTTGTGAAACAGTTGTTACAATAAATATAATTTTTTATTTTCAATGGGAAAATTTTACCTTCTTAAATGGTTAGAAAGATAAATGTACAGTTTAATCAATAATACCGGACCCGAGAAGTTACCTAAAAAAGAACCCAAAATCCTTCAAAGAAAAATTAAGTATCTATACTACCTTATAAAAGAGATGGGTAGTGTCTTAATTTTTAAATATTTTAAGAACTCTTAATTATGGTAATTAATTAATCATACTATCTATCATGAAGCCTTTCTATTATTAATCTATACTATCTATACTACTTTATCTAATCATTTTTATCATACAATATTTCAATACAATTTTTAAAAAAACACTTATATTAGATAATCTAAACTAGCATTCTTTGCTCCATGTTTGACGTTTTCGAAATTTTGTTTTTAAATTCAAATATAGATTCACACGTGAAAAAAATTGAGAAATCATCTACACCGCGCATTGCGCGGATACATTTTCTAGTTCATTAAAAATGCATATCCTATCACAAAATTCTGGATCTACTACTGTGAAAAACAATTATATCTTTATTCAAATATAGAAAAACTGTTTTTAAAATATAACATTATCAACATTACCATCTATCATCAATATTTAGAAAACATTATCAACATTACCATCATGATCTATATTTAGAAAACTTACTAAAAATATTTCTATAAGTTCATGATATGTTTGAAAAAATTAATTAAAGTTGGATACGTGTTTGAACTAGAAATTTGGAATTGTCTCAGGCTAGAAGTTGTAGTTGGTATTGAAAGTCAGGACTAAGACTATAGCTACTTTATTAATCCTCTTTTGAGTAGTATTCTGTTTTGGAGCCAAACCGAGTTTTCTTCTGTCACAAAATACTACTAAAAGCCCATCAAAGATATCTTTGTCAAAGATATCATAAAAGTTATATCTCATATTTTTCTCTTCATAGTATAAAAACATACATGATATACTTTCATGACATATTCTTTTTGAAAAATGACTTTCAAGGTTCCAACTAGTAATAATTTAGTAGTAAATACTTGATCATGATAATATTTTACACTCAACGAACTAATGAGTTATGAGTAACTAGAGGAGTTCCCGCGCAATGCGGCGGCAGTGGCAGCAACGACGGGTGGTGGTGGCAACGACAGGTTGTGGTGGTGGCGGCGGCGACGACTGGTGGTGGTGGCGGCGGTGGTGAGTAGTGTAGGTTATTGATGTAAAAGGGGTAGTGTAGTTATTTTAGGAATTAAGGGTAGATGTTGTAAATTAATTTCATTAAGGGTATTATAGGTATTTCAAGTAGGTATTATAGGTATTTCAAGTAGAGATGTTTAAAATAGTAAATAAAAAAGAAGGGACATTTTGAGGTTATCAAGTTCTTTTTTGAAAAAAAATAGAAAGGGATAAATGCTATATAATGTAGTATAGATATTACTATCTTTTAAATTGTAATTGAAATGTGATTAACATGCTCTAGTATTCACATAAATACTCTTCATGTAAATTACTTGGTGTAGTTTATCTTTGATTGCACTAAAGCACTTTGTCAAGATATTGGGTTGTTTGGTCTACTAATAAAAGTTACTTCTTGGGCTGCTTATTTGTTACTCGATCATGAGGTATTTGCTTAGTTTTGTATTTTGGATTGTTGTTGTTTCTGATAATCGAGGAGTTGAAGTAGTCTTACATGGATATGTATAAACAATTATAGTTAGGTCATCACACATACTCACATAGTATAAATGAACAAACGGATAGAGTTTAACCAGTTAATGTTACTTAGGAAGTGCGAGTTTTTGACTCAAATGTATGCAACTTAATCGAGATATTTCTGTAATCGTTAATAGACGGTAGCCAGTATTTGGCAGTTGATTGTTGTAAGCTTGTAGTTGATGGGTGTAAGATGATAGTTGAAAGCAAGAGTTTTTCGTTGAAACTAACAGATAAAGTGTTATTTCTATAAAGATGTTCGATAGAGTTGTTCTAGCTGTAGTCAAACATGTAAAATGACTTTAAAATGACACGAGTAAGAATCTTTATTGTAAGTATAGCTAAATATGTTGGGCAAATGATATGTATTGCAACAACATTTATGGTAGGTGTCGCTAATTTCACATCCTTTTTTTAACGAGGGATTTTGTGTGCATTTAAAAATTGTTAACGGGGTTTTCATACATCTTATATTTATCCGTGACTACCCTGTAAGGGCCCTTACTCTTGTATGATGAGGTGAAATTGTTGTCCGAAATGTGTCATTCCAAAAAAAACCACTTGCACACATGTAATAACTTCTCATTTAGGTTTAATTGCTTTGATAATAAAAAAAAAATTACTAATCGATTAGCTAGATAACTAACAACTATAAGAAAAAATTTCTTCAACAAAAACACATGCACTTTCCGATTGATGACATTCATAATACAATCTTTTTCTAAAAAATAATATAACAACATTAGAGTGTTTGTAATGATCACACCATCACACCAAGGTGGTGTGACACTTCAATGTCACATCAACGCCACCCAACAACCACACCACATCTGTACTAATAACCACATCACACCATATTTATATATTGAAATATATCCCATTTAATCTATTAATAAAAACATAATAAATCTAAATAACTAAAATAACAATTAAATTAAAATTAAAATTAACATAATAAAACTTTTCAAATAAAATTAAATAAAATACCCTAAAAACATAAAATAAACAAAAAAAAAATAGCAAACAATAATAAATAAAATAAAAATGCAATAACTAAAAACAACTACGGCAAAATACCATATTGACGTCTAATTTTATTTCTTTTCATTTTGATGAACTTCAAAAATTCCATATTTTCTCACAAAGTCGATGTATTATGAGCCGCTCTTTCCACCCTCAATTGTTCACCTGCACTTCCACCCTCGACAAGTGTTTAACAAACATCCACCTACGAAAGACGAACCTGAAGCCCGAGCCCCTGTACTCGAAGTGCATTGGCTTTCAGTTGGTCTTAGCTTGTCGGGTGGGAGTTTAAGCTTATCTTGGTCGGAATGGAAAGGGTCTTCATCACCACCGTCTTCATCTTCGGTAAGATCCATTGGCCGGTCTACCGAAGCACCTTCGTTCGCATCTCTTGAACGGTTCCTTTGTCCCAAGACGCAAGCATCGGGATTCTTCATTTTGGTTTGTCTTTCACCAACCTGAAGATGTCGAGCCACTTATAAACTTGTCCCGTTTCAGCTTCATACAACTCTAATGCATGATTCACGATGTCGAGGTCACTTACGCCCTATCACTTCTCATCTTTTATTTGGTTGTAGATGTCACAAAACTTTTGAGTTGCAACAGGAACGTCTCTCCATTTCCTAGAAAGTGCATCCTTTGTTCTTTCTTCGAACCCTTCATCATTATTAGTATATAGATCACGAATTATGTACCAAAAAGTATCATCTGTTTGGGTGTTTCCATGGACAACATCCTCAGAAACATCGAGCCAACACTCGGCCAATCGAAACGTTTCTTTTAGACCAAAGGGTCCTTTTACTCATGAAGGGTTTCTTTCGGGGGGTTTTGGTGATCCTTTTTGTGTGGTTTTGGGGACGAAGGTTTTAAAGGAGAAGGTTTTGATGGATAAGGTTACTTGTATGTTTTGGACCAAGTGAAGAAGCTTGTTTGGGGGGGGGGGGGGGTGTTAAGGTTGTGATATTGTTTGGGAAGAAGGTTGCGATATTTTGTTGGGATAGAAAATGTTTTGTGAAAATGGTTGTGAAAGAAATGCTTATGGGTTCTTCAACACATTTTGTTGGTTGTGGTAGTATTTGAAGTGATCTCGTGGGAGTGAAAATTGAGGTTGGTAGCAATTTCAAAATGATGGTGGTGGTTGTAAAGAGTGTAACGGTTGTGAAGGGTATTGTTATGTGGATGGTTGATAACTACTTCCAAATGGTGAGAATGGTTTGTGTGGATGGTGAGTTGGTGTTTGAAAAATTAGATTAAGTTGACGATGAACGTGAATTATTTGTGTAAAATCATCCATTTTATTATGGAATGGTTTGATGGAATGATTGTAAAAGTTATTCATTTTCTAATTCTATGTTATTCTATCAATAAATGTATGAATCTTTTGTAGGAAACCATCAAGTTTGCATCAATCAAAAGAAAAAAACAACCTAAATTTATGACTATTTTTATTATCTGCCCTAACACCACCTCCTAATATTCTATTAATTCATTCACTTATGTACAATATTTGGACGATTGAAGCATTCTTATATGGTGAGGTTGTTTAATCTTTATTCAATACAATCATAAATCATATATAGTTCAAGTTAAACACATGCACATGCTAACACGTTGGGTTGCTTTAATCAGGTTTGTTTTTATCACATTGATAACTTCTTATTTGTATGTATATATAATAACATGTTGATAAATTATGATCTTATCAACAATTTTTTTTTTGATAAAACCCACTTGATAATGTAGCTGGCTTTGATTATGTGAAATCTTTTGCTAATAACCTAATTTTCGTATATTCTTGGTATTTAAAATTTTGAAAAGGAACCGCTGCTTATTGTATTATATTAAATCCTGTAATATTTTTGTTATTTTCTTTTCAATTCCCGCCAATTTATATGTACGTATCATGGTTGTTTAATAACTCCGTGCCGTTTTTGTGATAACCATTATGCAACCTTAACTTACGTACCCCAAATACTTTCATCATGTCTTCTTCTGCAAGTAGCATTACGTCTCTTAAATCTTAATGCCATCAACGCTGAGACGGAATCATGGAAGATAAAGTCAAAATAACCAGGTTGTGGAAACAAACCTATACTAACAATCCTGGTGTAATGGCAAACATTAATATCGTCCCTTTGGACGATAGATATTGATGTTAATCATTTCCCTTTATTGTATAGTTACTGATAATTTTGGTGGTCAACTATTACCATACCAATGCTTGCCACATACAACTATGTTTCATGGTAGGGTAACAAGATTTAAGCTACTGTCAAGAGAAACCTTTTCGCTCAGATTGAAATGCTCTTGGAAAAAGGGGGAATTCAGGTCATAACTAACTTTGGCCTTGCTGCTGATTATGGAAGATTTTTGCTCACTAAGCATAAGTGCAAGATTAATTTCTATCGTACCACAACCGTTCGTCTTTGCACTGAATGGGACTCTGCTGAACAACAGTTTGATTTCATGTCCTTTAGTGACATATTGGCTAACAAAATTGAGCATGTTTATCCTTTTGGTTTGTTATTTTCCTTTATTATTTTCCTAAATAACAAACTTTTGAATATATTATATCCATATTTAGTATTCTTATATTTTGTAAATGTGATCGGTGAAGTTGTCTATCGTGAAGACACAATGGTGTTAGCTACTCAGGCGGTGAACGGCGTATCAAAACAATCCAACTTCAAGACACTGCGTATGACGGTAATACTACAAGATATTAAATAGTACTTTATATAAATGTTTTGTCGTATATAATATTGCTACATTTGTTTATTTTAAAGGGTAGTCAAACTAAGTTGTGCATTGTAGGGCACCTACGCTAATCGGTTGATAACTTTTTTGTTCGAACTCAAAAATAAGGATGCTCGTGTTATTCTCGTAATTCAGCTTGCTAAATACGGTGTCTGGCAGAGTAAGTAATATATATATGCAGTTTTGAGCAAAGCATGTTATAACTTTTATGTATTCTATCTTATATGATACAGATACTAATTAATGTATGTGTTATTCAAACAATGTTTCCCATTTGCAGATGAACCTTGGGTATCCAATTCCATGATTGGCTCGCGGATGTTGATCAATGATGATATACCCCCTGTAATTGAGTTCAAGAATAGGTTATTAACTCCACATTCCCTATTTTAGCTATAAGGGGAATACACTGTTCTTGAACTCAGTAATAGGGAGAATATCATCATTGCTGAACATCCTCAAGCCAAACATGGAATCAGATACATGAGGTTCATGTGCAAATGAGGGCTGTTTGACACATACACTAATTAGTATTGTGTATCATATAGATAGAATACATAAAGAGTTATAACATGCATTGCTCAAAACCACATATATAGAACACATATATGTTACTTACTCCCGTATTTTGCAATCTGAATTAGGAGAATAGCACGAGTATTCTTATTTTTTGGTTCGAACAAAAAAGTTGTCAAACTGATTAGCATAGGTGTCCAAGAGTGCACAATTTAGTTTGACCCTTTTAAAAGAAACAAATGTGGTAATATCATATAAGGCAAAACATTTACATAAAATACGATTTAATATTTTGTAGTATTATCGTCATACGTAGTGTCTTGAAGGTGGACTATTTTGATACGTTGTTCACCGCCTTTGGTGGCTAACACCTTTGTGTCTTCACAATAGACAACTTTACCGATCACATCTACAAAATATAAGAATATTAAAAATGGATATAATGTATTGACAAGTTTGTTATTCAGGAAAATAATAAATGGTCAGAACGAACCAAAAACATAAACAAGCTCAATTTTGTTAGCCAATATGATTCAAAAGGACATGAAATCAAACTGTTGTTCAACATAGTTCCATTTAGTAAAAATACGAACAGTTGTGGTACGATAGAGGTTAATTTTGCACTTATATTTAGTGGGCAAAAACCTTCAAAAATTAGTTATGACCCGAATGCCCCCTTTTCTAAAAGCATTACAAGTTGAGCGAAATGTTTCTTTTGATAGTGGCTTGAATCTTGTTACCATGTCATGAAACATAGTTGTATATAGCAAGCATGGTAATGCTTCACCACCAAAATTATCCATAACAATACAATAAAGGGGTTGGATTAACATTTATACTTGCTCGTCCATAAGAACCATATCAATGCTTACCACTACACCAAGATTGTTAGTGTATGTTTGTTTCCACAATTTGATTATTTTGACTTTAATCCTCCACAATTCCATCTTAGCGTTGATGGCATTCAGAGATGTAATGCTACTTGCAGAAAAAGACGTGATGAAAGTATTTGGGGAAAAGTAAGTTAAAGATGGATAAGTGTTTTCACAAAATGGCAAAGGGTTATTGAACAACCATGATATGTACATATAAGTAATAAATTGGTGGGAATTGAAAAGGAAATAACAAAGTATTACGGGATTCAATATAACACACTAAGTAGTAGTTCCTTTTTAACATTTTGAATAACAAAAATATAGGGAAATTAGGTTATTGGCAAAAGATTTGACATAATTAGAGTCACGTACATTATCGAATGGGTTTTATCAAAAAATTGTTGATAAGATCAAAACTTATCAACATGTTATTATATATTTTTTGAACATTAACGCGTTACTATATATACATACAAATAAGAAGTTATCAACGTGATATCAAACCTGATTAAAGCAACCCTATCCATATGTCTGAGAGCCCTCACAACCCAGGATCTGTTAACATCTGCGTGTGCTTAACTTGAACTACATATGATTTATAGTTGTATTGAATTAAGATTAAAGCAACCCAACCATATAAGAACCCAACCATATAAGAACGCCTTGAATCGTCCAAATTTTGGTACATAATTGGATGAATTAATAGAAGATTAGGAGGTGGTGTTAGGGAAAATAATAAAAATAATCATAAAATTAGTTTTTTTCCTTTGATGAAAATTTGATAGTTTTATACAAAAGATTCATACAATATTGTTTGATTGATTGTTGGAATAACATAAAAATAGAAAATGGATATGTATGTTGATGGAAGAAAACAAATTATTTTTGGGGATATAAGAAGATCATGAGAAAGAGCAATGAGAATATTTGAGGATAAGTATTTTAACTATTTTAATAATATTATTATGTTGAAAAAGTAAGTAAGTAATTGACAGATGGTGACATCATAAATATATTTAATTCACGGGAATAGGTAAATGAAAGGGTTATAACAGTGCTAGAGGGATTTTTTTATTAAAAAAGCAAAGGAAAGAACTTGTATTTTGTAAGAGATATAGATTTTACCACATTGTTATGCTTTAAATGAGAATAATGCACATCGAGATAATGAACAAATGTGTGCAATCAAATAAGAGGAAAACAAAATAAGAAAAATGATTACATTGAACTAATGCATGTCTTAACACAGTTGTAGAAGTATTGAACAAATATAAACTAGACATTGCATATTTAATCTGTTTAACTTATCAAAAGATTCATAAACATATCATTAAACAGGTCTCCTAAGTAATCAATTAAATCCTACTCTCATAAATTTATCTCAAAACTTTTGTATGCGTATTGTAATATGTCCTAGGTTGACCGGCCATAAAGTATGCATGCTTTAACATCTTTATGGCACATCTAAAAGCCTAAAAGTGTATGCGTTTTATTTCATGCATAATGGTAGATGATTTTTTTTAAAAACTTAAATTAGTGTACATAAATCTCGCAAACTTTATTCAGTATTCGCGTAAAAATCCCTGGAAAAAAATCCCCTCTTAAATTGTAATATGTCCTAGGTTTACCAGCCTAAATTGTAGCGTACATAAATAACTCATCACTAGTCTGGGACCTATCATTTACCCCAATAAAAAAATCCCCGAAATAATCTATTGCTTTTTCACTCGTTAACCCAATAACGAATGACCTTATAACGAGCTAATAACGAGTCAGCCTTAATAATATTGGCTCGTTATCAGAGCAATAATGAACGCATGATGAGTGGATAATGAGTGCATTTGGACCACTCTAGGAATAGTCGACCCATCGACTATTAACTAATTTAGGACTCTAGCGTGATATTAATTCGAAAGTATTAACGTATCTTTCTATTATATTTAAAACCTCAATCTACATGTATTATGTTACAACGTAGAGCCGGCCATTATCCATTTAAACCAAAATTGTTTTGCTTCATCTTCTGTACGTATACATAAACATCTAGAAAACTAAAACTCCATTGATACGAACCAAGCTTTATTTTCCTTTATTTTTATTTTTATTTTTTTGTGAAATTATAATTATAAATTTTTATGCCTTAAAAGGGAAACCTCTTTTTAGTCTAAGACATAAATAATTTATAGGGTGACGAGTATGGTTGATAGATGCATAAATTTGGTATTGCAACAGCCAATCACACCATGTATTATAATTCATGCCAAAATTTGACAATACTTGTCAAAATGTAAGGAATGGTTGCTATAATATACCAAAAATCATAACAATTCTTTAAACAAAAATTATAAACTTGGCATCCTTCTAGGGCCGACTCGTTATTGGGGTCATCTCTATCAGTCAGCTTATATTTGAGTTAACGATACGTATACATCTAAATTTGACCGAATAAAGAAGTATACCTTCTAACGATATCGAAAATCACCCCGAAACGTGTGCGAATGTGACCTTTCTCCCGTAGCTCTAGGACTCCTCTCTTTGTCAACTTCCAGAGTTTTTTTTTTTTCCTTTCGGGTGTTGAATTAATAAGGAGTGTATATATAATGTTGAAGTTTATCTACAAACTGTGGAGTATAACTAACTTGAAGCCTATCTATTGGGACTCGTATTCCGTATCAGTTTCTTACTGTATTAGATTTGTATATATCCTTTACGTTTAAACCTTTGATCCCTATGTCTTCTCACTTCCTTTTAGTTCGTATCCACCATATAAATGATTATTTACTTATTAAATAAACAATAAACACACACAAGGGTAGGGTTAACGTGAGAACTACAAATATGGTGAGAACTATGAGAACCCATATTTCTCCTCCCTCTTTTCCCTTTTTGTTATGGTTTTTATTTTATTTATTTTTTAAGAGATATGCTAGAGTGGCAAACAAAATACAAACAAACTCTTACAAACTCATGTTCCACCAATAAAAAACAAGGAGAAAGAGAAAAAAGAAAAAAGAAAATTTAATATGATTGGTCAACTTCATATGCCATGTCAGTTTGTAAAATTATGTTTGTAATTAATTTGTAAATATAACATTTCTCTTTTTTTAATAAAAACCCATTCAAAAAAAAAATTAAAAAAAAATAAATTATGTCAGTTTGTAAAATTATGTTTGTAAATTTTTTTTTTCCTATGGGTTATGGGTTATGTATTGAAAACGGATGGAGACGGTACGGGCGTAGCCCTTAGTCGAACGGCTACGCCGTTCCGTGGGGGCTTCGCCCTTACCGGTCGTAGACCTTAAGGCATTTATAGAGGGGTTGGAAACCGGACGCATTTGGGAATGGT
>JAOEHQ010046571.1:0-11441 GCA_025447715.1 Asclepias incarnata
TAAAATTCAGGGGGCCCCATCATTTATTCATTATACAAAAAAATATTAAAATATTTAGGTGTGAGGGGTTCTATATCCAAGCTTAGGTATATAACAGCCACATACTCTCTTTTCTCATATATATATATATATATAGTGAAGGGGTAAAATGAGAACCAAAAACAAGGGTGTGAACCACTAAAAAATCATTTTTTATAAACACCCATTTATTTATACTTTTAATTTTATTTCTTCTCCAAACTTTTCATTCTCTTTCTCTCTCACTTTCAGACTCACAAACCCACAAACTCAGATAACCACCATCTCCGAGGGTGGAGCTCGTGCGGCTAAAGGCGGCACCCGTACCGTATCTATCAAATCCAAACCATTTTCAAATCCGTTCAGCCTTCAACCCCTTTATAAATGCTCTTGAGTGCTCTGCCTGATAAGGGCAAAGCCCCCCTAAAAGGCTACACTCGTTCAGCTAAGGGCTACGCCCGTACTGTATCCATCTATTTTCAACACATAACGGACTGCCCTCAGATTAGGAAGTTTTATTTTCCTTTTGAAAATATTTTTTTTGTATGGGTTTTTAATTTAAAAAATATATAAAAAATAAAAATAAAAATAAAACAAAATAAAAAAATAACCATACCAAAAAGGAGGGAAATAGTGATTCTCACCCTTGTTTTGGTTCTTACGTTAACCCTATCATATATATATATATATATATATATCTATATAGTGGAGAATATAAGGCTGTCATGTACCTAGCTTAGGTATAGAACCCTCTCACATCTTAGTTTTTAATACATAAAATTCATGGGGCCCAGGTCATTTATTTATTATACAACAAATATTAAAAAATTGGTATGTGAGGGGGTTCTATACCTAGCTTGGGTACATGACAGTCACACATTCACGTTTCCATATATATATATATATATAACAAAATTGAATATGGGGTTGTCCCTCATCTAAGTTTAGATGTGGAACCTCTCACAAATTAATTTTTTAATATTTGTTTTCAAAATTATAAATAGTTTGGGCCCCATGTTTTTTATTGATTAAAATAATGTGATGTAAGGTGTTTCACATCTAAGCTTATATGTGTGACAACCTCATATTCACTTTCCCCTATAAATGGTAAATATTCATTTGCAAACTATAATTAAGGTGAAAATCAAGGGACAAATTAAATCTCAGCCACACATTCCCCTTACTTCTTCTTGCCCTTCTTTTCTTTTTATTCATTTTACCTTGTTTTTTACATTTTTAATTTTTTTAAAATAAAAATCCACTACAAAAGAAAATAATATTTTTTTCCCAAAGGGCAGAGCTCGTCAGTCCAGGACAGACCCATGACGGCTAAAGGCGGAACCCGTCAGGTAGATCACCCCTTATTACGTATCACCCCCTATAAACATATCACCTTACCAGTTACCCCTTATTAATATACCCTTGAGGGTTACGCCCGTACCGTATTATCATCTAGAAAAATATATATATATATATTTGGTATGAGTTTTTATTAAAAAAAATTTACAAAATAAAAAAAAAAACAAGATAAAAAAAATTAAGGGGAAGAAGAAGAGGGAGAAAATGTGTGACTGAGATTTGTCCTTTGGTTTTCAACATTTTTCTAGTTTTCATTTGATTACAACTCGTATATATATATATATATCTTTACTACTATATAAAATAAATCCCCCTCTCTTTTTTCAACTTTCAGCCTTTGATAAGACCAATATACCCATATACTTTATTCATTAAATTAAATATCTCCACTTAATTTACTTATAATACCCTTAATGAAATTATTTACAACATACATCCCTCAACCCTTAAAAATAACTACACTACCCCCTTTACATCAATAACTTTTACATTAATAACCACACCGCTACTTCCATCGCACCGCCGCCACCCGTCGCCACCTCCGCCACCCGTCACCGCCGCCACCTATCGCTGTAATCCTCCACCGCTGCCACCACCACACCACCGCTATCACCGCCGCCACTTTGCGCGGGTTCCTCTCTAGTTTTCTTATAAAAATTATAACCCCTCCTATTTTTGGAAATGTTGAAATTTGTCCATATGCGATATGACATAAATACCCTTTTTTTTCTTCTAAATTACCCCTCTTTTCTATTCACTAATTTAAACATTTTCACTTAATATACCTATAATACCCTTAATGAAATAATTTACAACATTTATCCCTCAACTCTTAAAATAACTACACTACCTCATTTTACATCAATTACATTTACATTAATAGCCTACACTACTCCCTGTCACCACCACAAGTCACCACCACCACCCGTCGCCGCCGCCAGCAGTCCGCCACCACACCGTCGTTTCTACCACCATCGTCGCTGCATCGCGCGGACATTCTTCTAGTATATATATATATATATTTCTTAATGGAAAATTTCGTTGATAATTTTTGGCAAGATGCTTAAAGCAATAGATATTACATTAGGTAATTAGTCGGACTACTATACCATAGAGGCCAAACTAAGTCAGGGTTGCTACTTCGACTATTGATCCAAAAAAATGAAATTGAAACAATTGAATTAAAGACATCAATACTAGTTTGCCCCCTTGGTTTTAAAGACTTCGTCGTTCCGGTGTTTCCATAAACTCTACCACCACATGCAGATCGCTTCCAATATACCTTAATATTTATATTCTATATATAGCATGGATTTGTGACCTTTTTGATCATAAAAAGCTCACCAATTAAGTTTCAAAGCGTAAAAACTGTATCGATTCTTGGGTTAGTTTTTAATATATATAATACGTCGTGTTAGTTTCTTGTGAGGGAGAAAAAATAAAATTTCCTCGAGAGATTCTACTTTTTTTTCTCCTCACCGAAGGCTCAAAATGACGTATTATGCTAAAAACTAACATGGAAGGATTTTATCCAAGTTGTTTTTAAGATCAAGTTTGTGCAAAATCTATAATATCCTTAATTTTTATTGGACTGCAAGTATCAGACATTTATATCCACCAACAATCTGAGTGGTGGGTAGTTAAACTTTATAAGGCATTCTGTGCCAAAACAGATATTAATGTTGTTCAAAATTACAAAGAATTATTCCCAATCAAACAGTAATAAGAACAAAAATAGGAGACACTGGTCCCGGATCACTGTCGGGAAACGACAGTAACGATGTTCGAAGTGACTTGGCTCCTATACAAGGTTTACCTAGCTAGTTCTTCAAAAAAAATGAAATTACTGTAGCTGATTCATCAAAGGGCGGGAAACTAAATGATGAGCATGTTAGTCAATTACCTGAGCTCGATTATCCTTCATCTCTTCGGAAAAACGATCCAAGCCCATTTCGTAATATTGGTGATGCGCTTGATGGCTGGAAAGAACGAGCAAAAGTGTCGGTTGATTTGGAAGAGAAGGAAGCCGATCCTATGGATGATTTGGATGGTGGAGATGAAGATGCACATGCAGATGAGTACGGTTTTACTTCCCGGATGGGGAAAGGAACCGCCCGGCCAGGCGCTTGGGCCGGCTGCAGCTGACCAGGTTGATGATTCTGAAATGGACATTGAAGAACAACACCTTGAAGCCCGTCCTGTTAAGAATCATCCGTTAAACATTGGTTTTAAAGGTGGCAAGGTGGGTTGGGTACTGGCTTACGTTTGTAAGGAGCATATAGGAATATAGGATCCCCGCCAACATTTATTACCCCTTACGAAAACAATATTATTTTGAATAAAAGGATTTTAAAAGTTGACATCAATTAAAGTTACAAGTAAATATTTTATATAAATACAATTTGTTAATATTGATGGAATATATATAGCACATTATATTGGAAAGTAAATAATACATACATGGAGCAAGTGTAAATTATTATGATGCACTAAAAACAAACGTCTTATAATCTTGTAAATTTAGTTTAAAGACAAGTAGAAATAAATAACATAATCGATACAAAACGTATATTATAGTGAAGTGGATACAATATACGAGTTATTTTGGTTTTGTATCGATTAAGTAGACTATAAACTAACATGTTACAATTATAGAAAATTAGTACAAATATTATTAGAAATAAGTAACATAATCGATACAAAACATAAATGTGTGAACACACGAACTATTGTGAGTGCCTTGTATGGACACGGGCCTTGTATCTAGACAACAAATAAAAAGTGTTAAAAATATATTATTTGAACAATCAAAAGTGAACACTGGTACAAATCAAACATACCCTAACTTTGTAGACAATATGTTACATTTAAAATAAAATAAAATATGGGGGTTATTTAGATTTATTGTACTACTATGACTATAACTGATACAAATTAATCCATCTTCAAGTGCTACGATTCAAGCTTATCCTTAGCTAGTCTTTTTCCTCATCACTTCCTTTAGAACTACCAATGAAAAGGTTAAACAACTAAACATTAAACCAACCCTAAGTGAGAACAATAAATATACAAGTAACAATGAAACGAGTAAATCAATCATAGCGACGAATCAATAACGATAGGAAGCATAGACTTTACACCTCTGTGTGCAGGCCAATAAATTTCTAAATGAGTCCACTACATGTCTACATGTGTCAACTCAGATAGCGTCACATCATGTGCCCGACTAACCCGAGTTAAATCCCCGTTAACTATACCAAAACCTGCTCCATGCCCGAATTTGCTTGTCCGCGTATTAGTGAGAGAGAGATTGAATCGAATAACTATGTCATGTATCATAGCTGGACCTTGAATTCGATCATCTTGTGGTGGGACAACAAACAATTGGGGATATGTAGAAACACGACTAGTTGGAGAATTTTAGAAACACTTGGCCTTTTAAACGATCTAGTAATTATTATCAGTTAAATTCATCTTGTTTTTCTGGTTTTTATTCGGTCCTTTTTCAAAAGTAGGATATTAATTCCACTATTTTACCCGGCGCTTTTGAAAATTTTCAAATATCAGCATATTAATTCCACTATTTTACCCAGCGCTTGAAACTTAGGAATCGACTTATGTGTATTTTGATGCATACAACCTCTTAAACCATTTTATACATAGGTTTAGATTATTATTATTGTAATTATATCTTTTTTTTAATCTTAAGGAATGGACTGAAATTTTTTTTATTTAAAGCTTTTAAGAAAATGACCAGAAGTGTTTTACGCCGAACCAAACCGGATCCGTACAAAATGATCTGGTTTTTACTTATTACTTAACCTGCCCATTTTGTTACCTCTAGATTTCCTCTTGCAAAAGGAAGGCAATGCCTTTTCATCTATTACTTTGAGTCCCCGATTGCTTTAGCTTTTGTTTGCATTATCCGGAACTGTTTCTAGATCATGGCTGTCTTTTTGTGGTTGCTCCTGTACCTGTCCTTTATTTTGTGCTTCTACTCTATATCGTATGGATGCTAAATCTGAAATTTTGGATATCCGAAATTTTGAATAGGAGACTTTGATATCCGAGTTTTGAATGCTTTCGGAAGGAACAAGAGCATTGGCAACAAGAAGAATATTGAATACCATCTACGTAGTGTAAAATTGTAAATTTAGCTGAGAATGTGAATCTAGTGTGAAAGATATGAGAAATGGGACATTCAAAATTGCCAATAAATCATTAAATATTATGGAAAACAAAATTATAAAATAAAGTACTAGTACATATTATCCGAAATTCCTGCAAATCAATATCTTAATCTGAATCCAAAATTTTGAATATCCAATTTTTGAATATTCAAAATATCCAAATTTTCAAATAATATTTAAACAAATTTTCGAATTACTTATTCAGATAATTTTGAACACCTTTACTCCCATCAACATAGAAAGAAAATTACATAGTATTTTTGCCAGAGCATTCAAGATATACCTGGCCTGAAAATTTATCATAATATAACTAAAGTATAATAACATAAGACAATTAGATAATACGTAACATGGTAATTACTCGCGTAACCAGAATAAAAAAATTGATGCGACCTATCTCATACCAAAAGTATTCATCCCGACTCGTTAACCAACCTACGAAACCCATCCATTTTGCCAACTTACCATCACCAATATGGTACCACACAAGTACAATGCGATATTTATTTGTGTGGAAAATATCAACCGAAAAAGGACAAGTTGTCAAAACGACCGATCACCTCCAAGTCTCCACCCATAGTAATCAACTTTTTTGATGTATACTGAAAATTTACATACACCACAAATAATAAACATGCAATTCTATTATGTTTTAATCACACAACAAAGATATATTAAATTTTGAACAGCAATGTGTTCATCATCAGCTTTCTTTTAACATTGATTTACACGGCTCAATATCCAAGCATCAACTGTAGTGAGACAATGATCCTATACTACGTCTATAATGAACATCTAACTGGATCAATAATAAAAAGAAACAGTATGCTTACACAAATGGTGAAAACATGACAATTGGGTCACGAATAATATCACCTCATAAGATCTACAAATACAAAGGCATTCCAAAGACTGTGTAACAGCATTGACGGCAATAAGTTTTTTGTCCGTGCAAAAACTGTACCCATAATGAACCCAAGAAACACGAGTGGCAGCAATCTCTGCATGTTAAAATGTGCCATTGCAAAAGCTAATGAGCTCACCAAAATCGCAGATGGAACAGGCATGTACCTTGTTAATGAAGGAAGAAGAAACCCACGAAAAACAATTTCCTCCCAAATAGGGGCACAAACAGAAACGATGATAGCATAAAGCACCATTGCCATGGGATCTCTCGCCACAATTGACTGCTCAACAGTTGACATTGTGACAGGTGCCGGGGGCGGCATGGGGAGTAAATTTAGGTTGACTTGTGAGAGACGGTTGACTAAAGGGAACATGAAGCATCCTAAACCGACATCTAAAAGCCAATTTCCTTTAAAAGTGAATTTGAACCAATCAGATGAAAGGGGGCGGAATCTAGAAAGGCAAAGTTTAAGGATTGCAATTCCGGCTGTACCCTCCACCACGTCTGTTAAAAGGCTGTATAATGCTTGTCCTCTATATGATAGGGATTCCTTTCTGAAACCTGCTGTGTGAGCTACAAATGGTATTATCCATGATCCCACCAACCAAAATGAGGTAATCCAGAGGAGCATTACCTGTAATGTCAAACTTAGTATTTTGTTGGTTCTTGTAACAAATTACTGAGCTTCCAATGCTAAATTGCTAATAGAGGTTACAGGTAGAAATTTCAAATCTATAAATAGATCAAGTTCCATTTCCAATGATTCGAGAAGATAAAAAACCAAGATCAAGTATCAAAATAACAAGTTGCTTTTCACCATGTCCCCTTTTTACCAGTTTAGCTTTTTAGGTTTTTATGTTACGTTTTAATAAACCATCAAACGTTCCAAATTTATCCCTTTTCGACCATTGTATCCAATACAAAGGTGGTAAAATCTTGTTGATCTAGATATGGTGTGACATGATTTGGCTTGTAAACACATCATAGTAATATGTGGATTTTCTATAGCCTCAATTTCCAAGTATTCAACTAGGCAAACGCAAGTCACTAGAAAAAATAATGTTGCCGCATCATCCTCATAATCTAAAGTTATATCACGTCATATTTAGGTCAACATAATATAATCGTCTTCTCTGAATTCAGATTACACAATGAAGAAAGTAAATGGGTAAAAAAAACAGACATGGTTAAAAGTACATAGTTACTTTTAAATAGTTAACAAAAAAAAATATACATATATAAACTCCACTAAAAACAAGTTGAATGGTTAAAGCAGGTCGAAAGTGAACCAAAGTGTATCTCAATGCATAACACCTCCTATATTCAAAATGCAGAGGACAAAAAGTGCTTTAAGTCGACCCGTACAAAAAAGTTACTTATTTTCTCATTATTAATCATTTACTGATAGAAAGATGACAGCTTTACTTATGAAGTATGAACTTAAAACAATGTAGATAAGTTGATCCATACTCGCATTACCCAAGTGGTTAAAATGAAATTCAGCTTTTATGCTTCCCTTGTCACATAGACAATTTTAATTCAAAGGGATAATGACATGTAATGATAGCTTACTTTTACAAGTTTTCTCTGTTATGCAGTTTACTTTTAATTTGTACATGGTGAGTCATTGTAGTCAATGAGATATGTCTCATCCTTCAAAATAAAATAAAAATGACTTATAGCCTACAAATGAACTTATATAACCATTTACAAATCAAGTTACCAGGGTGGAACACTTCTACAAGTGAATTTTATAAAGCGAAGCACTTGTGAAAGTTCAATCACTTGGGGTGTACAAAATAAAAACAAAACAAAAATTGAAAAGATGTTTATATGCCATTATCCGTAATTGAAATTTCACATATACATATTACTAATATATACCAATCGACCTGTGAAAATGTCTTACTATACATAAGCGGAAATTTTGTGATAGTATGTTACTATGTTGCTATTATATGCCATTATCCCCGACTGAAATTTCACATGAAAATATTACTAATATATGACCAGTCAACCTGTCCAAATGCCTTCTTATACATAATTCACACGTTCCAATTCAGTTTTTCTACCTGGTATAGCATAAAGCATCTACGTCTACAAACAAATGCAGTATAAACGAATTTCATGTTTTGACCTAGATCAAAGAGTTAAGATTCAAAATTTTCGATAATTATCCAACTTGAACTTATAAGGAACACAGCTGTAAGATTCATTAATCATCGTAATTCTTACAGAATACTGGTGAAAGAAGTGACCTAAACCTAGTATATCTTCTTAGAGAAAATATGGTATAGTTTGAAACAAATTCTACTCACATACTGTAGACTGTAGTTATACCTTTAGACATTATATCATATTATGTTTATAAGCAATGTACTATCAGCCGTTTGATGAGGGTGACTACTGACTAGGTGATGGATTGTCACGACTTTGGCATAATCAACTAACTTAACTCCTCAGAGAACTAAAACGAAAAATGGTAAACTAATCGAATTACATGTGATTGTATGGAAAGTACATAGAATATTTATAACTTCCTCTCATTATAGGCAAAATAACAAATCTTAAGAACTCAAATTGATTTTGTGATTTATTTATAACAACGACAACAATAGTAATAACAGAATTTATACACAAATACGCAAGTCAAATTGATTAGCCGCCAGCCTTTACTAAAGCAAAACACTTTTGTTTCTAAAACTGTATCAATATACAACTGATTTATACAAACTATGCTAAGTGAATAATCATACTAGGGCACTACAACAGAAAAGCTGGCAGAAAAATTATAGTGAGAAAATGCAAAGATGTGTACCTGCAAAATGGTAGTGGCTGTCCACGGCACTGTCCACGGTTCTGCACTAAATACAGCATCCGCAGCCTGCAAAAAAATTCAAGCAAATCAGCAATGTGAAGAACATTATTGACCACTTTGATTACCACTTGATACTGTTAAATAACTAATTCAGCAAAACTTTTGTCTTTTCTCCTATAAGTTTGGCATGGTAAAGTGCAAACGTTGAAGGAACTACCTTTTTGGCATTTGACACCCAACTATGCTTCACATTTGGTTGATTTGTTTCTGGTTCAACAACCTGTCCCGGCAATATATCTTCTGAAATATCAGAAACGGTATACTCCAATGAAGACTCGTCATGCTTAAAGCATGAAAATCTCCAATTCTACAGGTTAACATTAAATTTTAAACAAATTAGATAAACATCAAACCAAAAAGAGCTCATACTCATTACATGTGTTTCAAGGATACAGAAAACCAAATGTACAGAAAATGTATTAATTTCAACATTGTGTCATCTATTCAAATAATACAAGCAATAAAAACACAAGGAATGGTGTTAGAGTCGTATCAATAGGTTCCTAATTCATTTATGGAAATCATCAAAAAAGAGTCAGATAAACTTTCGATAAATATGCATTTAAGTTGTTGAATATGTTATTAGTTAAACCGGATTTTGATCCAATTTAGTGTTGAATATATATACTTTCGAATAAGACAGATGTCGTAGTCTGACTTGATAAACGATTTACCTAAAATAATTTATGAAAACACAAATACAATAAATGACTACTATCATACAACCAAAAAAAAAAAAATCAACCGTTACCCAATCCCGTGTAAATGTTGATATGGGGGAGGTGGGAAGCACACGGTCTTACCCCTACCCAAAGATAGAGAGACCACTTCCATAGGACCTCCGGCCAATTTGCCGGGAGTGAGGGTCAAACCCTTGAACTCTGTTTCCAAAGGCAAGGGGTTTTCCGACTAATCCAACCCTGCTTGTTTCTATTGAAACGTAATAATAATAATAATAATAATAATAATAATAATAGTAATAATAATAATAATAATAAAGTAACTTTCCATTCTAAAGCAATTAACAAATTATATTGAATTTAGAAGAGAGAGATAGTAAAAAGCTTACATATTTGGGGGGTGGGGTGTTTAAAGAAGAAAAAGAAGACGACTTTAAGAAGCGAGTATTGGGGGTGAATGAAATAATAAAGGGTTTAGAGAGTTTATGATGAAAATGTTTATTGGGATGAAGAATTGGGGAAACAGAAAGCGCGTGGCAAGATGATGACGCGGTAAGAGTCATGGTGAGTGAGGTAATAGCACCGGTAAAAATGAAATCCTCCGGGTGAGAATATGTGGCGGTGGCGGTGGTTGTTGGCTCATTACAAGAGATAAAGAAGTAAAGATGATTAATTGGGCATATTGAAATAAGAGAAATGATGGATGGTGTGTGTAAAGAGATGAAAGAAGGTGGGTTGGTGGGTGGATGGATGGATGGATGGGTGGAGGAAAGAGGCGGCGATGGCGGAATAAGGGACGGTGAAGCTTCTTGGAAAGAGGCCTGTAAAAAAAGTTTTAATTGGTGTTTTGTATGTATAGATTAGATTACGTGTCAAGACAGATAAGAATTATTTTTTTTCGTTCGTATGTCTGAGTTAGTAAATAAGGGGGAGGGTTTCACCATAACTCAATCCAAACCAATACCCAATATATTACAGGGCAAATTACTTCTAAAGGTACTTTACTTGACGAGTTTTACTATGTAAGGTATCAACGATAAACTCTCTCTAATTTAAGAGGAAACAGTGTAAATTATTGTTAATTAGGGGATTATTAAAACCACCCCTAATTTAAGGCGGTTTTGTCCACCGTGGATGCCAACTCGGTTAACCACTATCCCCAGGTTTCCATATAAATAAAAAGTGATTAATATTGAAATAATAATATAAACCCTAAATATCATTCATCCCCAAATATCCCAAATCGTGTATCCCCCACAAACCCTAAAACGACCACCCGAGGAAGAAGATTTATTGTGATTGTGTATCCCAAATCGTGTATCCAAATATCCCAATGAGTTCATCTTCTTCAATTCGTTCCAAACATCAAAGTCATGTATGTTATTGTGATTGTGGTTACAAAATCTATC
>JAOEHQ010046572.1:0-11440 GCA_025447715.1 Asclepias incarnata
GCCATAGTGGTGGTCGCCGGACTATCAAAAGAAAAGAAGAGAGTAGATGGATCTGAACATGAAAGGTAGTGGAGGTGCTCCGATGAAGATAGTGGTAGTGATTTTATCCGGTGGTGCCGTGGTGGTGATATACGGAGTTGAAGTCTTGAAGACTAAAGAGAGAGAGAGAGAGAACGTACAGTACATTGATACATTGATTTGAGAGTGATAAAGCCTGATAGGTGTTAACGTGTAATATAAAATTAATATATTTAATTTAATATTAATATATTAATATATGCAAGGTTGAGATTTACAGCTGTACACTATCTAATTTCTTTTTTCTTTTTTTTTTTAAATATAGGTTTTCAATATAATTTTAAACCACTAACTAATATGTAATATGTTTTATATTTTATAAGTTTTGAAATGTTTGGTTTTATTCATAAAATATTATGGTAAACTTTTTAGTTTTTATGATTACTAACTCAAAACTAGATGGTAAACTTTTTAGTTTTTATGATTGGGGAAGTTTGGGGAGTGGCGCCACCATTTTGGGGTAGTTTGGGGAAGGATTGGGGTGAAATGAGATGGATGGTTTTTATTGGATAATGGTGAGGTGGCAATTTGGGGAAGTTTGGGGAAGGGGTGACCACTCCCTCCCCCCTTACACACACTACCACCAACATCCGTCACCACCACCAACGCTCGCCGCCATCAACGCCAGTCGCCTCCATCACTACACCGCCGCCGCCGCATTGCGCAGGTACAATGCTAGTACTCTATTATATTTTATATCTTATATCTTACTATCTTCTTTTATCTTTTACTAAACAGTATACCCACGCAATGCGGCGTCGGTGTGGTGGCGGTGATCATTGGTGGTGGTGGTGGACTGTTGGTGGTTCTGGGTGTAAGTAATTGATGTAAAGGAATAGTACATATATTTTAGAAGATAAAGAATTGATAGTGTAAATTAATTCATGAAGGGTAAAATGGTAATTTCGTATGTAAAAATTTTAAAACTTTTTTGTTTGGTAGTGGGGTGGAGAGTTTTTATATAGTAGTATAGGAGTATAGATATCTAATATATATTTAATTAAATCAAAACTTCTTAAAAAACTTTTACGTACCGCTTAATACTATATAATTGTTTTATTCGTATAAATAATGTTGTTTTAAAATATTTTATAATTTGTCATAACAAACACCACATATTAAAACGAAAGTTACAAGCTATGTGTTTTGAAACTAACATTCCATCGGACGGGGCCTAAAACTAATATTATTATATATAGGATTTGGTTGAAGTGGTTAAGGTTATACGTGTTCGATTAGTACGAGTCACGAGTCAGATTTGTACGAATCGAGTCAAAACAAATCTGAAAAGTGACGACTTAGTTGGTGACTCAAAGTTGCTCCAGATGACTCGCTAATTATGGTGTGCCTTACTCCAAATCTATGCGAGTGACATTCCGAGTCACGAGTCAAAAAATAATACGTAGCTTTATTTTATATGCTTATTTTTCTAAACATAATTTTTTATATGTTTTAACAAGATTAATGTTTAAAATACCTTGATGTAGATGCGAAAATGAGTGTACACAAGTGTAAAATCCGTAAATCTAGCTTGATGTTTCACGAAAATGGATTGTTTGTTGTTCTCTTATGCACCACGAAGATAAGAAATAAAAGAGAGATATATATATATATTTAGGTTCTGGTTAAAATAAAACAAGTATTAAAGTAAAACAAATAAAACAAAACTTTTCACTTAACTGAAAATTATTGTGCATCATAAAAATCTTCGTGCATCAGTGTATTTACTTGTGCTTTATAAATCTCCGTGCATCAATTTTATCATGATTCAACGGTGAAGATCATATCCTATTTGTTTTACTTTAATACTTGTTTTATAATAACCAGTCCCATATATATATATATATATATATAGAGAGAGAGAGAGAGTGAGAGAGAAAGAGAGAGATTCATTATAAAACTTTTATAAAATTCATTAACAAGCATACAAAGTAATATTCTTTTTATAGTTGGTTTGTTAACACAAAAATTAAAAAGTCTCATATTATTTATTATGGCATTTCTAACTAGACACTAGCAATAATATCAAGACCCACACAAACTAACTATCGATCAATATTCCTAGTTAACTGAAAGTTCCACACAACCAATACAACCAACTTGGTCACTCAAATACGATTCTCGATACTCAATTCAGACATTCAATACAAAATTATGGTTACAAGTTACACACAGATTAGTAGGCCCAGGTGGCAGTTGTTACATTATAAATGACGATCTCAGGTTTAATCCCGACATGTTTTGGCTGCGACGTGTAGGTGATGCTAAATATTACACACATTCTAACTGTTCAAAAACCATTACAACAAGCATTAGGTTGGTTATGTGACAACAACGTTAGAGGAATCAGAATCCACGGGTTGGTTGGCTCTGGGAAAACAACAATTATGCAAAATCCACGGGTTGGTTGGCTCTGGGAAAACAACATAGTGTCTTAAATTTTGAATTTTATAAGCATTACCATTTTTAACTTATTATTTAATGTTTATGTTTAAGTTATATTTTATATATATTTTTATCAATAACAACAAATACAGTTTTTATATACATGTGTTAGACAATTCAGAGCCGGCGATCGGCAAAGCTGATTGCCGGACACCATCACCTTTAACTTTAACCATTAACCACCGCGCATTGCGCGGGTATTATTTGTAGTCCATAAATGGAACCATTGAGAATAAGAACCTTTCCGCTATTCAACAATCTATTGTTCGAAGATTGA
Organism: Asclepias incarnata; assembly: GCA_025447715.1. NCBI lineage: Eukaryota > Viridiplantae > Streptophyta > Magnoliopsida > Gentianales > Apocynaceae > Asclepias > Asclepias incarnata. The sequence goes on from JAOEHQ010046572.1 coordinate 2,801, forward strand.
AACTAAATATCAAGGTTGCAACTCCCCCGCTTTTCGAATTAGAGAAATGTTGAAAGATATCAAGTTTCTACTACTACTTGATAGTGTTAATCGAGACTTGAACCTTGATCTAATGGTATTCCCGCCTACGACATCAACAGTGGTAGCAAAATTGCGTTCACGACGAGGTTACAACATATTTGCTCTTCATTCGCTACGCTAGACAGGCCTATGTTACAACATTAAACAAACAGGAAGCAATCAACATGTTCAAAAGTGTGCTGACGTGCCCCGATCTCCTAAGAGCCCGTTATAATAGAATATTAGTGCCATTTATAGTCAAATGGTGTGGTTATAATCCACTCGTGATAAGCATAGCAGCACATTTCTTTAGTGATTGGAATCCCACACATTCGTGGGGTTATGGATTATTAGTGCTCACGAAGAACCCCGAAAGAATGGAAACTTGTTAGAATATTAAGAAACTGGTCCATGGTGGACCAGATATATGGAACGATCTTAAGATCGTCACATTACCAGAGGAGAATACCCCTCATCGGTAATGTATTAGGATATATGTATTGCTTTGATTCCCTTCCATAAACTTACAATGATCTTGTTTCTCCATTGTTGGAAGTTTTTGCAAATGATATGCTTATACGTGCATCTGTTAGCTATACTCGATTTTGCCTGTCAGTTTTTTTTTTTCTTTTCTTTTTTCAAGTACAATCTTCTCTTTAAAGTCATAGATTTGATTCTGGAATCACAATCTATGAGTAGTTCTAAACTATTTAGGATCAATTCAGTTCAACTTAAAAGTCATGCAAAGAAAAGGGAGGATTGTCAAGCAGAGTTTTTGAAGGTTCCGCCGGCCTTGATCAGTTTACGAAAATCTTAGACAAGAATCAAATCCATCTTAACACTGGGTGAACATATATATGTGCGGTACCTCGATGGCTTGATATGGTTTAGTTAGCTCGCCAATCACCAATTCACCATATGTGTCGACACTTGGATGAAAAATATACTAACACATTGGGTTGCATTTTCGCATCTACCCGATCACTACCTTCAATTACCATTTATCCTGATACTCAACGTATGCTGCAATCCATTGATGCTAATAGTCCCTTGAGACATAAAATTTTGCAATCGTATAATCGATACATGCATCTATTTTAAAGCTCACATGTTACTACTCTTATGAACGTCTAATTAGCATTCACTGGAATCATTTATAAAGCTTTGCTACCGAAAGAAGAAACCTTACAACACTCACTATAATATTTGATTTTGGTTGACGTTTCCTAAAACATAAATGCACTTCAAGTGTTCTACATTTTGGTGTACAAACATCGAATTTAATATAGAATTGGTGCGTAAATCAGTTCCCGTGTTTAAAATCTAAAAGGAAATAAGCTTTAGATATATAAACCCAAATTGAACATAACAAAATTCTAAAAATAATACACTCAAAATTTGCACGATTAATTCTGACATGAAGCCCTCTTCTTCCCTAGCAAGAATGCATTCAGTTTCTGAAATAAACATAATATAGAATACCCTAAAATCAAACCCAGCTCTACCCATATAAAACAATTCAACCATGGTACTTAAGGGCAGACACAAAATGTCTTCTAATATACTATGATACACGAACCATATGGAAGGAATTACCCGTGAAATGTCCTTTAAGCGATGGCATATGGGATTGTTTCTACCTCCTTGGGCCGCCACATGGACTTTTGAACACACAATAATCCTTCTTTGTCTTTTGAGTAAGTTAACCGCACTTCCCAGTTCATGGACCTCACCATGTTCTCTACTTCATTGATGACGTCTACTGTGTCACGCATAATAAGTTTTCCTTCTGGCCTCAATATTCTATCTACCTCCGCAACCAAAGCCGTCATATTGCACCTGTAAACATCATTGATAATAAATGAATTAAATAGTTGTTCCATGCAAATGGGCGGCTGGTAGGTTAGCGTATAACAGGTAATATTTAAAAGTACCTGCAAGTATAAATAGGTCAAAGTGTCATACAAGTCAAAAGTCAACTAGCGTGTCTTCAAATGTTTACAATGCAGTAAATCATTTTATTTATAATAGTTATCATATAATTAGGGTAGTGAATTAGTGATACATCTACAACTTCTAGCCATTCACAATAAATGTACAATAGACAATTGTATAAAGCATGTATTGTTGTAGATGCCTAATAGAAGTTGTAGATTTACCACTCCCCATATCATTAACATATTAATGCGTTAGCTATTTACCAATCAGACCTTAAATGAGTTTTCCTAAGCCCATTTTGACATGTTATTAAATCAGCGCTCCCCATTTTTTAAGTCACTAGTAACGCATCATATTTTTAGCTCGCTTACTTTTACGATTTAACCCATTTGACTCGTTAGTAATATATAAAAGTACAACAAAAATCAACCCATTCGATAGTAAAATGGGTCAAAATTATTACCCGTAGTACTGAGTACCAAAACAGAATACAGGAAAGGAATGAAAGATAGGTTTGCTTACTTCTTTTTAATCTTGGAGAATAGATGATCAGCGTGGAGAAGATCATAAGATCTTGGGTATGTGCTGAATGATTCACACCAATCATGATACATTCCAAATAGACCTCGCTCGTATATTATGGGTAGTGTATCTGGGGAATCAACCGGCACCACATTCATGACCCAAAGCTTCATGTCTTTTAAAGCAGCCGCAAATCTGCATTATGGCCAATTTAAAGCACTTAGAAAGAAAAGCAAACCATTAATTGTTACCTATGCATCAAAGACAAATGATTGAATGTGTGTTTTGAAATGGATTATCAGATATAAAAAATCAGAATCAGAAAATCAACTGATTAATATTGGGCTTCAGAAAATAGATTTTGGATGTGTTTCTGGTGTTAGAAGTTGTAATAATTACATTATTGATTATTCGAGTCAAGGTGAATTCTGCTAATTGGAGTAATTAAAAGATAAAATGCCCAAAGTAGACAGTTTAGTGAAAGAGTAGATGGTTTGTGGAAATGGAAATAAAAGTTTCAAAGCAGAATAAAAGAGAGTGAACAAGACATTTTAATTTACAAACATAATACTTTTGCTTACCCTCCATATATAGCTCTCATGTCCATGACATTCCTGACAGTTGACCAATCTATCCCTAAGCCATTCATATACGACTTGCTAACTACGCGTTTCCAGTGTTCAAGATCTGTAGAGAAATCCTCTGGTGCTGGTTTTCCATAAACACCAGTTTGTGAAGTCAACAGCCAGTAAGGTGGTTTTTCCGCCCTTGATGGCCATTGTTCAGGCCACTTCGAGCCACGCTCCGGCGCGGCAACAGGTACCTTGTGCATGCATGTCTGCAGAGGTACTTTCCTACAAACATCAAAAACACGATGTTACTAATAGAGAAATAAATCAAGAATTGCTGATACGCAATGCATAACAGTAGTTGTTTTATAAGATAAAAATAACTAGAGGCAGGGAGGGGTGTCGAAAGTCCCCTAAAGTGTATCTTTGGCACATAAAACCTCATAAATCATTTTTTATTTATAAATTACATTCTTAATTATATTTTATACCTGACACACCAACTGTCTATAAGAGATTTAGAAATATGGACAAAATATACCATACTTTACCCGTAAAAGAAAGTTATTAGTTACCCAACCCGCGCATATTTCCATCTCTAATTGATATGTTTAAGAAGAGATTCTGAATAAAGAACAATACCAGGCTGCATTTGGATCATCAGATTCATTGCAAAGTGGGGGTTCATTTTGATTTCTTCCCTCGTAACATTCATTAGACATAGGCTTCTGATATACAGCCACACCCACTTTATTGATTTTATCCTTAGCAACTGCCTTGACTTCCCAGCACATCGACTTAATTAATTTTGTCATTGCTGCCAAAATGGAAAATACAATATAACTATTTGGGTTCTGTAACCCACTACTTATAAAGGAAACCTTATTGCTAAGAAAACATACCATCCCAAATTCCAACATCTTCTGGAAGTTTCTGATAGATAGGAGTAGCTGACCAGACAAAGTAACCACCAGGTCGTAATAGACGATTCAGCTCTAAGAGAAGTTTACCACCTATGATCATAAATGACAAATAACACTGAAAAGATGTTTGGAAGAAACACAATACATGCATAGAAATAGAGGTGGCAATCTCAACCAATTTGCTTATGTATCCATCACTTACAGTTAAATTTTATCTCCAGCACGTCAAACGGGTAAATGTAACAAAAACTTGAGCTAATAAAAAGAAACGGGTCGAAAGTTGTGCAAATTGTGATTTATATGCATAAAACCTCCTAAACTTTCAAAAAAGAAAGAAACTGGTTTAAATATTAAATATTTTGTAATAATATTTGGCATGCTAACTATTGATAACTTAGATTATTGGATAAAAGTGTTTTAGGCTAGGCGAACTCATTGTGACCCATTACGCTAGCCACCCGACCCTTTTTCCGCGTCTACATACAAATATAAACTAATCCCTTTGTTTCAATTTAGCGCAGCCAATTCTCTCCCTCTCCCTCCTTCTCTCTCTCTCTCTCTCATTCTCTCTCTCTCTCTCGATACTTTCTGCCAGCCAATTCCACAACGGAAAGAAAAAAAAAGGAAGAAAGGAATACCTTCAATATGCCATGGAACTCTGCAGCGTGCACAGTGCACAATATCAAAGACTCTAGCAGGAAAAGGAAGTCTTTGTGTTCCCATCACAGCTGATAAGGCTGGTATTCCCCTCTCAAGTGCGAACTGAACCTGGGCTTCATGTTCATCTTTTGGAGCCAAAGACATGGCCAGAACATCTCTGTCAAACAGATATCCTCCAAAGCTGGCAACCCCACATCCAACATCTAGTACTACACGTGATCGTTTCCCCCATGCAATATCAGGCACATTCTGTGGTAATAATAGATAAATGTTAACAGCTTTGTATATCATCAAGAAAACAAATTTTTAGATTATATGGAGTTAACAGCTTAACTCCACTGTCTTTTGAAAAAACTAACATGACCAAGTAATTCCTGGCCTATGTTGCAACCGAAAGTTGACATTGTCTATCCCCTTTGATCACAGTAACATCCATTGAAGTTATAGATAAATTAAGCAATGAATATGTTAGGAATTTATAAGTAAATAAGATGCATCTTCTATAATCTCAAAGTTTCAAGTGAATGGCTAAGAGAAAGAGAAACTGACAAGCAATATCCCTCACAATAAAATGTTATGAAGGTGATAGGAGTATTACTTCCTGTATGAAATCAATGTAATGGAGGGCACCATGCTTAAACTGCGTTCCGCCACCAGGGAAGGTAAGGAATTCACCGGTAACTTTCACCCAGTTTTGGTGTCCTTTAAGTTCTGCCAACTTTGTGTGAGGAACATTATGGTACCATATCTGCAAAACAAAAAGATTCCTTCGTCAGATGTGAATATATGATGCTCATCATAGATTTATCCATCCACCTGCATGCAGACTTTGGGCGATAATTAGTAAAATCCCAAAATATAGATACTGACTAGGTTTTATTCAATTGTCTTTAAAAACATCCAAATGATTATGTGTCCTATCTAAGAAGTGTCGGTAATAAGAATCTTCCCCTTTATAAGTTAACACAACCAATTTATATTGTAAGACATGAATAGCAATGATCAACTTATACTCTATGTTTTCATAGAATATATTACACAATGCATTGTCATACAGAGGTGCACATCTGTGTATAAATGCTTGAAGAAAGGATGCATGGCATCTAATAGCATAAATCAACAGATAAAGTGAAAATACTATTAAGGAGCTGGTATACCTTTTCCCTGCTTGTAGGCCATTCTATTGGGCGCTTGTATCCTTCAGGCAGAGGAACAAGGCAAGTAGGAGGGCTTTCTGGACAGTGCCTTTCCCTATGTTCATAATGCTTAGTGGTTCGAAGACTCTTAATTGCTTGCAAGTTATCAAGGCAGGGAATGAAATCTGGCCCAGCAGTAACGTTGCAAAGTTTCCAATGGTACCCATAATTGTTGTTGTTATTATTATTATCAGGTTCTGGTGACTTATGCCCATCCTTTTCATTCTTTGACTCTGTTGCTTGAGTTGAAAATGAACCATTTTGAGCAGTTGCTTCGCTCAAAATCTCCGACTGGGCCCCAGAAGGTAATACTTCAGATGAGGTGGAATCAACGTCCTGTTTATCCCCTTTTACCTCCTTTTCTTGCCTTTCTGACGGCGAGTTATTTCCATCTCTAGATTCCTTACCCTCCTCAAAGTTTTCTTGCTCATCTTTTATTTTATTTTCATCTGCAGTTTTAGTAAGCTTCTCTTCTTGGTTCACCTCCTTGTCATTTTCTGATGTTGTTTCGTTGTCTTGTGTATCTTCATTAGAATTGTCACCCAGACTGTTTTTGTCCTGTTGTGAACTTGCATCGCTATCTCCTTTTGTAGCATCCTCAGGTAAATCCCCATTATTATCCTCAAATTGTTTTGAATTGCTGTTTGCAGTAGTTTCAGTCTCATCATTGCTATCACCGGTGTCATACGTCTTAGTGATTACTGTCCTAACTGGATCTGTACTCTTATTGTCTAAATTTTGAAGAGGAACAACGGAGGATGAAGTCATCATCCATACGCCGACCAAACAGAGGGCCACAAAAGCCACCAGTGTTACTGTAGAACAATAACTGCTGGTTGCTTTTCTTCCATCAACCTTCGAGTGTTTTGGCGGCGCCATTAGTAGTGATTCGAATTAAGTCTTAAAAATTGGAAACCTGCAATTAAGGACACTCTTTGTCAAACTTTTGGTATAACACAATGATAATGTTATGTATAAGAGCTTTGTTGATCCTGAGCACACACCCCAGAGACAGAAAGGGTACTTACTAAGAGGAAATATACACGGCATGTTTACATGTGTATATGCATGCTTTTTCTTTGTATGAAATCTCTACAAAACCACTAAGTACTCCCACTATCATAATGTGAGATGTTTATCCTAAATTTTGAGATCAAGCTAATCATTTTAGGACTCAATATATTAACCATTTGTCCTAAAATATACACTCATGTGCTATTGTCAAAATTTAAATGCATCTTATATATATCAACCATCTAACTTTGGAACAGGGGTTGACTGTTGAGTAAATTATATTAAAAAGAATAAGTCGTCATTCATTTAATCACTCATTTTTTTTACCCTTCTCTTAACTTTTTCTTTCAATTTATTTGACAGAGGTCCTGCTTTCACCTCTTGCAGTCTAGAAGACTAGGTCAAAAATCGAAAATATATAAATAAAAAAACATATATATAAGAAACCCAAAATAAAAACTTGCAAAGTCAACTTCAATTTTAGCAAGAGTTTCAGTGCTGACATCCAAATGATTAACAGCTAGTCTATAATCAAAATCCGTAACATTTTGAAAAATAACTCGACACTCTTAAGTAACACTTGCTCTCAATATGTAACAAATTTATGTACGACCAGCTAAAAATAAAACAGAACGATAACTAAACTACTAAAGCTACAACTTGACCGCAAGTCTCAAATCCACAAGTAACCGACATATATTCGGTTAAAAATCAGTAATATAAATTTTAAACTAATTTCATAGTAACCTATAAATCCATACTATTCGTACTAAAAAAGAACGCCGTTTTCAAAAATGTAACAAAAATCCATATCAATATCAATATCACTACTCTATCAATATCAATATCACTACTCTCATATATAAAATATATAAATAAAGAAAGCAGCATGTCTTCTAAACAATATAAATGTGAGTAAGTACGGTTTAAAATTTAACTTTTTTTTATTAAACGGCTAATCCTAAACTACCCCGAATATTCTTAAATTCCCCGGATTGAACCCTGGTCTTCTCCACAAGAGGCAAAGCCTCTACCACCCACCTAAATCCTGGAATGGCAGTTTAAATTTAGTGTCCCCGGCAATTTAGTATGATTGTGATTTACTCGAGACCGGGATATCTTCTCGACTACTCGTTTGAGCTAATTCGATTCAGCTTACAATAAATCTATGTATCAAAATATACATACATACATATATATATAAACAGTATATATATATATATATAAACAGTATAATGATATCAATATCACTACTCTCATATAAAGCGGCACTAATGTATATGATATATGATATATATAGATACAGATCTGAAGATTAAAACTGTAGATTTATATATATATATATATACAAAAAAGAGGTACCTGTGATTGATAGTAAGAAAGCTAACAGTGAAGAAGGATCTGAAGTAATAAGCAGCTGATCATTGCTAATCGCTAATTATTAATATAATATAATTGATATATATATATATTGATATATAAGATGATGTATTATTGGTATTATTACTGTGATGACGATGATGATTTGAGATTGAGATATGAACGTAATAAAAGACTACTGAGATTCACTCTCATGCTATTTTTCTTTATTTTGTTTGTGACCTCTCATGCTACTTAGACTTTTGTTTGTGTGTGACCTCTGTAGTTGGTTTCGGCCTGTGAGGTAGGCCTAAACCGAGGAGGAGGTTACTCTAGCGTTTTTGATACCCCAAAATAGGTTTGCCTGTCGGAGGACATGACCAATGAGTGGACTCGTAG
>JAOEHQ010046573.1:0-11438 GCA_025447715.1 Asclepias incarnata
TCCTTCATTTGGTTAGAGTAAAGGGAACACAAGAATGGTGAAAACTCCTACTGGGATTGTCGTCTTCAACAGAAAAGGGAACACCCTAAGATCACATTTCCTTCGTTCGACATTCACCGTCATCTTGGAGACCACAATCCCCATCTGAGTTTTCACCATGTTGTGCAATTTTATGCACCAATAGCATCCATGGTTGATGTAGATTAAAAATGAGATAATTAATTGAACATGTTGATTCACACGAATATCAAGAACAATTCTTCTAACAATCGTTGATTCAAAAGAGTACCGAAAGTTAGGAATTCACACTAACACACACTATGATAGAGAGAAAAATAACTTTTCATATATCTGATAACTGAATAGTCTCCCATGTTTACAAACATATATAATGAAAGACAAAATTCGAATGGGCTTAAAAAGACAAGTGGGCCGAAAGCTAGACCTAAATAAAAGTCCAAATAAACCGAAAACAAGTATAAAAAGTCGAAAAACTCATAGAAAAAGGCATTTTTTGGCGGCAGTTTGTAAAAACGTACTCCTCGTTCCAGCGGTTGTTTTGATTGGTCATATGCCCAAAACGGAGTCTTCTAGCTCAAGTTATACCCATTTTAGTGAACGCGACCACCTTTGACAAACGATCTTGGGCCTCCAAATATAAAATAGCTTGTTCCTCTACACTTAGACCGCATCAATGGTCCACCCTATTGCCTTTGTAACTTGTTGCAGACAAGGTTGGAGAACTCGTGACTCGGACTCGACTCGACGAGGGGGGAGTCAGGAGTTTATTTCGAGTACTCAGCTGACTCGGGGGAGTTTTACTACCTTGCTTGCAGGTACAAAACGTACAGACTACAAACACTATAGCTCATACTTTTGATGCAAAATCAAATAACGTAACTTTCATTCTTGGATGCATAATCCAGTTTTCCATTTCTATTGTCTTTCACTACAACAATTTACAAGTTTTAAGGCGTATAATACGATTCACTACAACATGAAATTTAAAAATAAAAATAAAAAGTACCTATTACAAAGAAAATTTGTACAACTAACATTTGGACATGAAAAGCATGATATGATAAAAACATTTTACCGTATCTTTGATGCCATACTAATAAGTTGCACCAACATTGTTCTTCATTTTCGCCTTCCAGACGCAACCGTGAAGCAGAACCCATCGATGCATCAACACGTAGCGAACCCTTCACAGGTTTCAGTACTGGATAACCTAGTATCAATACATCAACCAACCTTTATCGGAATCATAGTACAATATATCAATGCACATATGGACAAGTTCTTTGATGCATAACCCGATTCTTTAAGCCAAATGCTTCTTGGGTCTACCAAAAAAACCCCGTATTGACCCATCAACGACACCCATTGAAGACGGCCTGTAACAAGGGCATGTGACTAAAGTCACTAAACCGGGGAGACTTGTTGAACCAGGTTCCTTTTACAAGACTGCATTACTACCAAAACTACCACCCACATGTTGAGGTTCCAAAAGAGCAAGCTTTATAGTTCCGCTCTTACATGATCTATAAACATCAACACATTCCTCCAGATCGGCATCACAAGTTAAGAGAACCCATTCGGAGTCATCATCAAAGTACTTGAGATGAAACTCGTGGATATCATTTATACTAAACCTCTTAGCAATTTCTTCAAGTAACTGATTGTATCCGCAATCCTTTTGCAGTCGAAAACGTACCTTTTCTTCACCATAGGTGACTTTCACTCTTTGAACAGTTTCATCTCGAGCATTCATTCCTTTAGGGGGAAGTGCTGGTGTTGTCGGGAGGTCGGTGAGAGATTTATGGCTATGTGATCTTTTAAAAACCTTAGGTTCTTGTTCTTGATCTTGACTAAAAATCGACACATGGCGCTCCACATCACTCCGGGCCCTTTTCAAAACATTGTTACCAGTATCTTCACCAGTCGGGGTGTGTGGATGTGGGTACGGGTGGGTTCCACTCGAACACGATTGACTGGAACTCGAAGTTTGACTACATGATGGGGAAAGTGATTTCGTGACACCCTCGATGGCCTTTAAGTCGGCCATGTGGTGCTTGGAAGGTGAAATGGAGCTTGTTTTTGGATCAGAAGAAGCAAGATTCGGAAAGTTTGAGTAAAAAGACTCGATTTGGAATGAACCAGATGCCCCATGAACTGATTCCATCACAAGCTGGATCTTTTGTAGTGAATGACCAACTTTCTTTATCTTCCGAGAAGGCCAACGTTGTATCCCATGTTGTCGACATATCCTTTTTAACGTTGTGGGACAAACTGCAATCACAAGATTCAGATCAGAATCAACATAAGGCACCAGGTCACTTTTGATATGGGTCAGAACAATTCTGGTTAACCCGCAAGTAGTTGTCCATCATAAAAAGAATATCAATAATGCATTAATCATAATTCATGATTACTGAAACAGTAAAATCACAACAATATAATCTGTATCTTTGAATAAAGTGATTTTAGAAGGTTGTATGTATTAAAAAAAAATGAATTTTGGGCGACTTTCAACCTGTTTGGCACATTTTACCCGTTCTCCATTTTGCTTAAATTTGATTTAACTGATTTGAGATAAACCACAGGGGTGAACGTTATAGTAACCAGTTTGGTTGCACATCCGTGGTCAAGCCATGCCAATGTAAATTGCCACCTCTAACAAATCTAATCATCAAAACGAGAAAAACAAATGCTTACCGCCGAGGTTCTTTGCAGCATCTTTCAGACTGCCAGCAAAATACTGTCTAAGCATTTCCAAAGTGATTGTTTTCTCCGTTTTAGCACCACCACGCCGTCTCTCCGGCCTCTTAATACCATCATTGACCAAACTACCCTCGCCAGAACTAGAATCATTTGGTTGTTTGCTAATCGCATCCACAGGCTTTTCCGTGAAGATTTCTTCAACTTTCAACACTTTTTCTACAGCACTAGAAACAACCAAACCTTCATCCAACAACTCCTTATCCGTAACAACTCTTAAACTCCGGCAAACATTTTGTATAATAAGTGATAATGAATTAAGCAAACTCTTTTGCTTTTCTTGATCTACACAATCAACTGGTAAAAAGAACTCCAAAACATAATCAATATTAGCGGCGAAAGTGCTTCTAAGACGAATTGCCACAACCCCACATAAACCAAAAACCTGAGCATGGTGTGATAATGGGTACTCCGTTTTTGTCATCAATTTTACATCAGGAAAATAACACGGTTGGTTTGTTCTGAAAGCTCTACCAACTGCTCCTTGACCTTTTAATAAATGGTGTTCAGAACATGCTTCTTGAAAATCTTTAAATCTGGAGTCGTGCACATAGCAAGCAGGGTCCACTGTTGATATGCAATGGATTAAATTTGTCTCAGAATGTCGACATCCTCCTTTTCCTTGTTGAATACACGGGACCCATGTTTGAGCCAATGGTAAGTTGTGAGCTTTGCAAGCGGATTTTAGGATCTCCAGAATTTCAGGTAGTGCGGCTTGATACAAACCATCATTCACCTGGCAATATATTTATCGAAAGTTAACAAATATTTGATAATGTTTCATTTGTGTTCTATCGCTTAAAATGGTAATCAACATTTTGTTACCTTGAACTTCTGAGAGTTTGAAGATTCAGAACTCCTGAGGTCAACCGCCTACAAAACACCAAAAACATCAAAACATTTAGTCATTTCTCAACAATATTACATATTAAGCTTAAAACATCTAAATATACTTGGACATAACTCAAGGTCTCGTTACGGATTTTGAAATTTGGATGAACAACTTCTACTTTATTTTAATCAATATCAATAATCACTTTTAAAGTACAAACCCGAAGTCTCCCTAAGAAAACCATACTTACATTTATCACAACAATTCTTACAGTTTTTGCGATATTGGTAACGGAACAATTACAACAGTTAGGATGACGGTTCTATTGTCTTATCTATATCCTTTTGGGTCTCTCTATAGAAATAGAGTCCGTTGTCCTTATATACTTACTAAACCACATAAAGAAACTATAAATCTACATGTATATGATATTAAGATTCAGCTAACTGAAATCATCTTTTAAAAATCTCAACATAGATGTTAATATCTTCTAAAAAATCAATCAACCAAAAACTTATACACAATCAAAGAAGGGCTAAAGTAAGTATAACATGAACACAGAAGAAAAACAGACCTCTAGAGCTTTACAAACATCTTCAATCTCGATAGAATAATTACTCTTTTGAGTAGTCATAACAACCTCAATAACACCAAGACAACTTCGACTATCCTGATCAAAAATTGGGACAGCAACACTACCGCGAACATCGAACTGTTGAGCATGAACAACTCTAGGATACTCATCGGTTTTAAAAAACCGAACATCAGGAGTCCATTCAGGAACTTTCCCCATAAATACACTTACAGGTAATCCAATAATATCTTTTGAATCACCCTCGGCTGCAAAAGTATATTTTGCAGATATGTTTCTATAACTAGATAGTTGAGGGTAATCCGGACCGAGTGAAAAAAGTGTATCACTTGTACTCAAAACTTTCTTCCCCTCTCGATTTTCAGGTAACCATATTTGAATAAGCGTGTTCTTGTTTAGTGAAGAATGCCTTATATTCTCAATTGCATAAAATAATCTTTCCTTCACTCCGATATTGACACTTGGCGGGATCCACCATCTCCGAGTCGCCTCAGAACTTTCTAGAAAGTTTTCCGATTGATTATGAAATCCGATCAAACTACTAACATGAGTTTTTGACTGAAACCCGTCTTCAGTTTGATTTTGACTAACAGAGAGATTCATGAGAGTTGATGATTTTGCCCTTTCTTCTTGAACGTCTTCAGGCAGATGATCAAAGTCGTTGAACTCCACGGTCTGCCATGGGTCGAAAATAGGATTATTATTGTTATTTATGTATTCGGATCCGTCTGTTGCTTGTAACCAACATCCATCTAATAAGAGCTCATCCATGTAATCGAAATCCATCATGGATTCGGCTGGATTCCCAAACATGTTATTAGCAGGAAACACACTATCATTCATAGCTTTAATCTTGTTCAAAATCCCACAAACTTTATCTAAAAACTGCAACTTTTTTGTTTGTATCACATGTAAAATCTGTCAAAATTAGGGAAAACACAGAAAAATAGCATCAAGTAACAGGAATCAAGTAACAGAAATCGACAAATAAAAAAAATTCAAAACTAGAGAACTCAACATAGAGGCAGGGAGAAACTTACAAATAAATGAATACATTTTGGACAAATATTACTAAATTTATTTATGATTATTACTCACTAATCTTTTGCAACATTTATATTTATTGCGAAAAAAATATAGATGGAGACTTCACCTAGTAGCTTCTTCATGGCTCCATCACCAGCTCTAATCTTGAACTTATAATCCCAAATTTTTGTTCATATCAACAATCAAAATCTATCAAGAAAAGAGAGGAAAAGAAATATCAAGAACTCGAGTCCGAAATCCAAAAATATATAGTTTCACACATCCAAAAATGATACACACTCCCAAATATCTAATTCCAAAATGAGAGCTTTATTGTTCAATGAAAACAAAAACAAATTAAACTTTATGACTAAAAAAAAAGACCCATATCCAAAACCCAATCTTGTACTCAAATACCACAAATCTTTTGCCCAAAAGAAGAAAAAGGGAAAATTCATATAGCCACACAAAATCTATCAAAATATAGGAAAAAGAATGTAAACACAACAAAACATAAATGTAATAATATGTATCCATGGTCAACCTACCATAAAAAAGATTATATTCTTGGCCAAATCAAAAAAGATTCTAATATGATTAGTACTACTAGTAGTTCAAGTACACAGATAAAATAAAAAAAATAAAAAAAAATAAAAAATAAAAAAAGAAAGAGGTCAGCTACACAAACAGAAAAAGATGAATCAAATTAACAGCCACTACTACAGTAATTTGGAACACACCTATATTTTCAACTAGTTTTCCAAGTTAAAGATATATCAGAAAACAAAAACAAGGTATTGTACTATCCACCCCCACTGACCCACATGTCACCTATCAGTAAATTTAACTCAAAAAAAGAAAAGAAAAAAAGAAAAAAACAAATTGTGTTTAAGACCAGGAACAGTTTAAGACTAGATTCTTGAATATTCCAAATGTATTTTTATCATGGTAATAGTAAATTTCCTAAAATACCCATAAAAAATGTTTTTAAAAAAAAAAAAATCTTTGGTGGGAATGTTTTAGATGCAAAAACACATAGAACATAACTTCAGAAAAACTGTTGGGATTTTTGTCTGAATCAAAGAGAAAGACAGACAGACAGACATAGATATCATCTGATCACTGTTTCATTCTTTTCTCTTAATAATACCTTGTAATAATCAATATTTGGATGAAAGAAATGAAAAAGCCTTCTGCTTTGTCTAAAGATTCTTGATACAATCTTTATAAGAGAAACCCCACCATGAAAACTCTCTTATTAGGGAATCTTGCAAGCTAGTCAACCTTGCTTTAGAGAGAGGGAGATAAAGATAGAAATTAAAAATAAAAAATAAAAATAAAAAAATAAGTAACACCCGATGCAGTCTTTAACGGGTTTTGGGTCTCAATAACACGACAGTGTATTGGGGAGGTTGAGATGTAAACAGCCTTACCCCTACCATGACAGTGTGGCTGCTTCCAGATTCTATCTCGGATAGAAAAAAACCTCCGGCCTTACAAGGTACAAGGATAGACCCTTAACCTTTATCTCCATAGGTCCAACCTTGCTGGTTAAAGACAGAAATAAAAGAAAGATTCAATTTTAAAACAAGAACCTAACAGATGACGACATAATTATATTTCTATTTACAGTTCAAAAAAAAATTATATTTCTATTTATATCCAAATAAAAAAAGGGATGATGTCAGATGCAAATATATATAAAAGAAATTTTAATTTAAATAATGGAGTTTTTTTAATATACGATTCTTTTAAAGTAGGCAAGAAAAAAAAGAATAAACAATTGGATGTTGGTGTGTGGATAATGGTTTGATGGATAGGTAAGCAATTTGACAATTTGCAAAAGGGAAAAAAGGAAATAAAAGTTTAGAGTGTGTTTAGTTATAAAAAATGTTTTTTAGTTTTTTATTTTTATTTTTTTTGAAAATAAAAAGTGTTTTCGATTTCTAGAAAACAAATGAAAATTATGAAAACGTGTTCAAAATTAGAATGTGCTAACTTTATTTTCCATATTAGAAAACTAGGAAAACATATTGGAGATGTGGAAGGAGGGGGAAGGAGGAGATGAAAAATGGAAAATGGAAAATAAAAAACATTAAAATGTTGTTTTTCAAATTCATATTATAAAATGGAAAATGGTGTTTTTCATTTTCTTCAAAAAAAATTTCTTAAAAATTCTAATTTAATTGCGTATTTTGTTTTCTACGTTTTCTTAGAAAACAAAAATGAAAAACAAGAGGTGTTTTCTCCAACTAAACGCGCCATTAGCTTTTAGTTTTTTAACTACGAATGAGTTCATTTCAGGCTCATACTTGATTTTACATTTAACATTTTGATCGATCACTAAAACCCTAAATGAGTTTCTATTTTGCTCTCTACTTTTGATTGTTAGACGAATCCATGTACCGCTAGACTGAATATATGATGGATGAGGATTCTTTCAAATAATTTGACCTATCAAGGTAATGTTGTGAGATAATGCAAATTAATAAAATAAAAAACACGGAACCATGGTAAAAACTTGCACTCGCAAAAATCACAACTTGATCTTGTTACTAACTTAAGAGGATCATCATCCTTCAAAAACCAGGTAAGTTGGTGTTCATATATTTTAAAGTATTTTCATGGTCAATAATTCTTAATTTGTGTAGTGTCATCATAAGGACAGATTGTGCGGCTGAAACAATTTTATTTGAAATTTCGGCAAATTACGTCTTATATGCCATGGTGGTGGTCAATTTTTGACTAGTTTCATGCTTTTTACCCAGTTATTGCCCATAGTGATATTGCGTATGATGGATTTTGCTTTAATATTCACATCCTCGGTTCAATGTTTGATCGATCATAGGGTCGTTATAAGTTTTAGGATCAATCGTAAGTATAACTTTATATATAATCGGTTTTATTAATGTCGATGTAATTTGTAACATCTTTCATTTATAGATCTTAATATATTTTTATTTCATAAAACATATATTGACTAAATATATTTCATCTTTATCTTGATTTTTCTTACTATAGTTTTTATATTCTTTAATGGTCTTTGGAAAAGGTCAATAGTAGTGGTATATGACAGGGCAAAGGTTAGTGATATAAGAGAAACTAGAAAGGTACCCGCGCAATGCGGCGGCGACGGATAGTGATGGTGGCGGCGGCGTCAAGTGGTGTAAGTAATTGATGTAAAGGTATTTTATTTTAAGGGGGTTGTAGAAATATTTTAGAATATAAGGGACTCATGGTGCAATTTAATCATTAATGGTTGGTGTTTTAATTGAATTCATTAAAGGTAGTTTAGTAAATTCAAAAATGAAATATTAGAAAAAGGAGAGGGGGCTATCCCTTTTATAAGTGAGTATAGATAAGAGTGTTATGTGTCACTTTTTTTATATATAGAAAAGCAAGTTTTGTGTTTAATATATAGTGTTATGAATCAATTTTATTAAAGATTCTTTAATTTAAAAGGAGAATGAAATTAATGTTTTATGTATTGATGTAAGTTATATTTCATCGAACATAAATTACAAAATGTTATATAATTTTTGGGTATACAAATTCCATAAGATATAATGTCTTTAAAATATTTTTTGGATAAATACGATGTTTTTAAGTTGGGAATATGTAAGATATCCGTAATTCGGTCGAATTTTTTTATATTTCTTGGTTTTGTGACTTTCGGTCCTTTTACTTTTTATCTCAAACTTCCCCACCGCTATGACTTAGATTTTAAAATGAGCAAATTCATAGAGACAAAAATCCTAAATAATAAAATAATCGTTACGAAAGTGCAAAATGATTAAGCATACTAGCATAGTATAGAATTCACGGTCGGCTACGTTTTTCTCTTAAGATTCTTTTAGCTACCACCTTTTTTTAAGTTGTTTTTTACTTCTAAAATGTTTCAATCTCTTATTTCTTATAAAGATTTTATCGCTTGAAATAATTTACAATATAGATACTTCAACTTTTAAAATAACTACACTATCCTTTTTTACATTAATTATAATAACCACACAACTACCCTTCGCTACCACCACCACACCGCCATTGCTACAACTATCGCCGCCACATCACGCAGGCATGCGTCTAATATATATACAATTATATCTTCCTTATAATTAAACTTGACAAATTCTTTGGCATAATTGCAACTAAATTTCTTTTTATTTAACGAATTGCTATTATTTAAAACAAACCTTTCAAATTTTAGTAATGAATAGTTAATTTACCTTCTTCTCAATAAAGAAATGAATTAAATTTTGATTTTGAGCCAATATAAAATTAACATTAAATTTTGAGCCAATATAAAATTTACAAAATTTCGCAGATGTGGCAATATATGTCGATGTCCACGGCAACATCTTATTCTCTAAAAAACTGACTTTTTTCAGCAAAAATTTCTGCCAACTTGCATCATCGACGATAACAACAAAACTTTTGGATCAAGCAACGAACCAAATCATAGAACAAACTAATCAAAATGGTTTAATACGATAAACTCTAGTTTCTAAAATTGAAGTGTTTTTCTTTGCAAAAAGAAGGGGGGGAAAAATGCACACCCAAAAATCAAAATTCGATTGGGGTTCTTCCAGAAATCAGAATCACCAAATGCAAACCTCATATAAAAAGCAACAACAGTGTGACTTCAAAATTGGCTAGCAAGTCCACTGGATCGATGACCCTCATCGGATCGGCACCGTGAAATACAAAGACAAAGTTTCAAGTTATGTCGACAATTGGGCAGGCTTTGATTGGGAAAATTTTGACGGCAAACAAGACGGATCAGTTAATACCGTTAGTTATTTCAATGCAAAGATCCAACATCAACTTACTGGTAAATGTCATCTAATTTTGAGTTTAATGATATTTTTGTGTGTAAGAGTTAGAAAAGATTTTATTTTTAGACACAATTTAAAGAAATATGAAAGGTTAGTAGAGAGAGAGAAATGGGGTTTAGGTTTTAAATTAAAGAGCTTCAGATGAAACACCTGACCAGTTTTATTTACTTTTTACACTTTAAAATACTCGTCAAAGCGCTAATAATATCATTGTATATTATACCAGTATGTTCACATGATCTCTTTTTAAAACCTTTAAAATTGTTAAAAGATATATTTTATTTGTTCAATATTATAACTCTTATATTCCAGGACTATTCCTGCCAAACAAGTAAACTGGTAAGTTTTGTTCTATTTGTTACATTATTATACTTGCAGGGGCTAAATGTGAACTTGGGGATTAGGGTTATGCTTTATACCTTATCACTGTAGTAATCAAGAATCATCTTCTATTTTTGAAGAGTTTTCTCTCTATTTTCTCTGTGTCAAATTTTGTATTCATCATCCTATCTTATATTGTATCTGTATTTGTTTAGTAGTATTCATTCAACTATTGTTTAGGATCATATACATTTTGTGGATGATCCGGTCCTTTAGGTCCACACGTGTTTGTAGATAGATTGTTGTGATCGAGTCTGTAATAAGATTTCTCATTCTATTGGTAACAAAGGGGGGGGGGGTGGTTGAGTGATTTTTAGTGTTGATTATATCATTTTACATGGTATCAGAGCCAAGTTGGCTCTGATTTGGGGTTTTCTTCTTTGTTTGCAATTAGGGTTTGTAAGAATTGGGGTTATTGATAAAATTAGGGTTTTCAAGACTTGGGGCTGATTAATTAGGTCTGCGAAAGAATGGTTTCAGTCTTGTAAACCCATATCTTCTTGAAGATTCTAGTTGTGCTTCTGCTGGTATCACTGTTGATACTCATTTTTCCCCCTTATTTCTTGAAAGCTCTATAAGTCTTCTTTCATTCTTCTTTGAGTGGAAACAAGTCTGTGTGGATCTTAAGTTAGCTAGACTCTATTAGAAATGTCATTAGACTATTAGCTAACTAGAAAGAATGCCCAATCTAAACTTCAAACTCTCATAAAGAAATGTTGGCATGTGGCCACTCGTTAGGAAGTAATTCAAAAATATGTTTTGTTATGTCAACTAAATGTTTGAACGAGTCTTGGACTAAAAGTTTTTGTAACACCCGACTTTTAAAAACGTGGATTTCCAAAAAAAACTTTTGCCAAACGGCGTTAAATGATGCGGAAGCAACATTTAAAGTTTAACCAATCCGTAACGGACAATTCATTAAACAAAACATGGTGTTACGTATTCATATCGTCACAATAGCATTAAGGAAAATCCACAAACGGCACCAACA
>JAOEHQ010046574.1:0-11437 GCA_025447715.1 Asclepias incarnata
TAGTCTATACACATTCGAAAGGATCCGTCTTTCTTCTTGACGAATAAGACTGGAGCTCCCCAAGGTGAGGAACTTGGGCGAATGAATCCTTTCTCTAAAAGTTCTTGCAATTGACTTGCAAGCTCTTTCAGTTCAGAAGGGGCTAAACGGTAGGGTGCTCGTGCCACTGGTGCAGCACCAGGCACTAAGTCTATTTTAAACTCTACTTGCCGGATTGGTGGAAGGCCGGGCAAGTCCTCGGGAAAAACTTCTGGAAAATCACGTACAACTGGTATGTCTTCAAGCTGCTTCTCTTGAGGCTTTTTCTCCGCTACGTGGGCCAGAATTGCCTGGTACCCCTTTCTCAGATACTTCTGGGTTTTCATGCAAGATATAATGTTACACCGTACTCCATTCTTATCGCCTTGGACAATCAACTTCTCATCATTCACCAATGGAATTCGAACAACCTTTTCGTGACAGACTATTTCGGCTTGGTTTTTAGACAACCAATCCATACCAATAATGACATCAAAACTTCCAGTTTCAATCGGTATTAAGTCTATAGGAAATAGTTGTTTTGCTAATTCTAAGGTGCAACCTTGAATTACGCTATTGGCTTCAATTAATTTACCATTGGCTAATTCTATGGAATATTTAGTATTGAGAGGGGTAGGGGTGAGTGGAATTTGAGGACTGATTTCATTTGACACAAAACTTTTATCGGCACCAGTATCAAATAAAACGGAGACATAATGGTTGTTCAGATGAAACGTACCCGTGACGATGTTTGGGTCTTGGCGGGCTTCTCCCGCATTGATCATAAATGCCCTCCCTCGAGCATTGTTGTTGTTGTTGTTGTGGTTATTGTTGTTGTTGTTGTTTCTGTTGTTGTTGTTGTTTCTGTTGTTGTTGTTGTTGTTGTTTCCATTGTTGTTGTTGTTGTTTCTGTTGTTGTTGTTGTTCTGGTTCTTCAGCTTTAGGCATTCGTTCCTATAATGCCCTTCTTCACCACACTCAAAGCATCTTACTCGTGCTCCATTGTTGGCAGTCGGGTTGAGGCTTTTACAGTTTCTGGCCAAGTGGCCCACTTTCTGGCACTTGCCACACTTTACTGTGCAAGGACCAGTGTGATGTAAGGTACACCTGTTACAATATGGCTTGTTTCCTATATAACCATTATTTGTGGATGCTCCTGTGGTCTGTGTTGGCCTCTTAGATTGTTGACTCCCCTGAAAATTCCCCGAATTATCTTCCCATTTTCTTTTATTATTAGACCCTTTTTGATCACCAGATTTTCCCTCCGTGTTAGCACGAAGTTTTGCTTTATCAGCTAAACTATTTGCTAACCGTACAGCTTGTTCAATATTCGTGGTTTCAGTAGCAGCTATTAAATCTTGGATCGTAGGTGGGAGTCCAGAGATGTACTGCTCAATCTTCCTATAGTTGGGTGTAACCATATGTGGACAAAGGATTGACAACTCATGAAAACGGTTAGTGTATTCGGATACCTCGAACCCTTTAGTCTTCAATCCATGAAACTCCGCTTCTAACTTTTGTATCTCACTCCTTGGACAATACTTAGCCCTCATCAGAGTCTTCAAATCTTCCCATGTCATAGCATATGCAGTATCAATTCCTACCGTTCCCGCATGCTCATTCCACCAAGTGAGTGCACTATCTTGCAATGTGCAAGCAGCGTACTTAACTTGGTTTTCCACTGCACAGTTGCTGACGCGAAATACTGACTCCATCTTTTCCATCCATCGGGTTACCCCGATGGCTCCTTCAGTTCCCTTAAAAATTAGTGGCTTGCATTGTTCGAATGCCCTGTAGGTACAACCGTTAGGCGTACCATTTTGTCCATTATTACCATTTGCTGCTTGGGCGAAAGCTGCAGCTACACTCTGGGCTATAGTTGTTGCGATATCAGCAGCAGTTAATGTTGGTTGGGTCATGATTCTTCAAAAAAAAAAAAATATAGGGAAATCATAAGATGTCGTTATATAGTCACATCACAATTATCATAACATAATAGTTATAACTAAAAGAAATGTAAATTAAGATAAAGAAAGTAGATTTATTGCATAATAAATATTGAGATATAAATATCTCAGCAATCTATTATTTTATCAGAATTTACATTCCCTAGCATATCCGTCGTAAATAGTAGATAACCAAAATGTACAGATAACATCTACTGTGATGGACTAGATGGGATTATAGTGGCGGCTCTAGATATAGCCTCGAACATATTCTCCATTCGTGCTATCTTCTCTTAGAGATCTAACACTGTTTCTTCAAGACCATGAATCTTAAATTGAGCTTCCTCCACTTCGCTCTCCAATTTGACTATTAGACTATCCTGGTCTTCCACCTTTGTCCGCAGTATGTTGGTCCTATCTCTCAACTCTGCAATACGCTTTTCCGCACGAATCATACGCAAGACCAAGGTAGGAACAGTGTTATGTAAGGGTTCCATAGTTAATGTAGGAATATTAGTCGGACCGTCGGCTTCTCCAAATTAATTGGAATTAAGAAGTCTTTCCTCATATCTCCATCCTGCCATAACCCTTGGTATTTTGTATATGTTACAGCTGGTGGTTCAGGATTGGTAGGTCGGGAATGTCGTGGTTGAGGCCGGTTATACGCCGGATATGTAGGTACTCAAAATCCTTGGGGCAAAGGTTGAGATTTTCTTGAGGGACCTTCTTCAGTGAATCCAGACATTATTCTGTCGCCGTATATAATTATATATGTGTGTATATATAATACGTATTAAGTTATTGGAATATAAATAATACATATATCCCTAACACAAGTAGTCAAGTAAAATTATGACTAGTAGAAATATGCATGCATGCAAGTATTGTTCTATGTGGGGTTATAGTCCATGTCCATCAATTTGCAACCCAGTTCACTATAACCTGGCTTTGATACCAATCTGTCACACCCGCCCCAGACGGGGTATGTCACACCCGCCCTAGACGGCCTGTGACGTACATGGATTCACAACACAAGATATACTGAACGACCACAAAACGTTGTCGTTTAAAATATATTTTTAAATAATATTGCATCCAAACTTATATTACATAGTTTGAAGAGAAATATTGTTCTTTGAAAAACATTTATTTAATATCAAACAATATTGAACAATATTAAACAGTAGTTTGAGACTTTAGCAAATTGATGAATCATCTCTAAAGTCTGAGGGCAGGCCAGGATCCATATGTGATACGCAGCGGAAAGTGGTCCTATGCACAGATAGTAGCATCTAATTACCTGAGAATACATGATAAAATGAGTCAACATAACGTTGGTGAGTTCCATAGGTTTTCAAAATATAAGTATAATCCACAAGTTTTAGGTAGCCATTGCTTTACCACAATGCTATGAGAAAAGTATATATTTGTATAAGTTTTATGAATCATTAAATTTAAGTAAGTCATTGCCTTACCACAATGCTATAAAGGAAAGTATATATCTGTATAAGTGTCATGAATCACAAGATTTCAAGTAGCCATTGCCCTACCGCAATGCTATAAGTAGCTGTTGCTTTACCACAACGTTATAAGAAAAGTAGCCATTATATTAACCAATGCTAAGGGAAACAGTGTGTATACATAGTACTAAGCTCATGAAATGAAGCTGACTAGTTGCGCCTCAAGTGAGTACTTGTTTAGAGTACTTTAGTAATCCGGATATGTCACACCCGATAAAGTCAGTGTTAAGAACACCCCTGATGAGGATTGTCAATCCCTAGTAGCGCTACCCGACATATCCACGTTCATGTTACCATGACTAACGTTTCATGATTAAGGAGGACTTAAGTTGAACAACAAACTTAGAACAATCCATGTATACATTTTCGAGTACTTGTGTTCATACAAGAAATCAAAAGTATTTATTTTACCACAACGGTAAAATAAACAAGTAATGTTATATAATATATCAAATATTATATAGTTTTACAAGTTCCTTTAAATATTGAAAACTGTTGAAAAGGGACTAATGGAAACTCACAAATATATAATTTTTCAAATATCATTCAAAGATACAAATATATCAAAATAGTTTTTAAGCATGTCTCAGTCCCCAAATATATAAAAGAGTTGAAATGGGGAATATGGATACTCACATAGTATAGCGCGTAGATATATCGTAAGTAACGGTGTATGTGTAGAGTCAACATTCGTATACGTCTGGACCTAATACACATATAAGTTAACGTTTTAATGACGTACGTCGTATTGAAATGCCATTATTAAGTGACGTTGGTGTATATATATATATATATATGACAACCTTTCAGAGAATAAGTTAAATATATTTATGAATTGATGACAAAAATTTGTAATTACTATAAACTACAAAATATATTAAATTTTAAAATTTATATTTTGAGGGATAATCATTTTAAATTGTTTCAATACCTAGTTTATACATTATAAGGATCACTACACACAAAAATATATTATTCAAAGAAAATAGGAAACTATTTAAATAAACAAAGTATATTTTTTATTACATGCTCTATAAATTGACAATGAAAATTTATCATTATATAATATAATAATATTATATATATATATATATATATAATATTTAAACAGTTATTAATAAACCCATTTTCGAAACTAAACACATACATATTATCTAGTAATAATATACGTATGGTTTTTTAAAAAAATATGATATAAACATAAAAATAAATTATAGTAAGTGGTCTGCAGCATTCAAAGGCATGGGGGCCCACCATGTAAGTTATACATTTATTAATTATAGTATTAATATAAAAATAAAATAAAATAAAAAATGGTTACATGTAAGTGGTCTGCAGCATTCAAAGACATGGGGGCCCACCATTTTCTGACTTTTGCAATGAAAGAACAACGTTACCAAATGCACGAAGCAGGCTCATCATCTCCTCAGCACGCCCTGTGGGGTGGTCCATAGGGGCTTTGTGGGACGTGGTTGTTCCAAAAAGTGCTGGGGCACGCCCCCATTCCGACTGTTCTAATAGTTTGATATTCAAACGAAGAGCCTTACAATGATCTAATGAAAACCGAGTTTATATATGATGATATTGAGATTCTTGAAGCTTTTATTCACCAAAAATAAGGATCCCCGAGGCTAGTTTGTGATTATTATTGTAGTATTTAATATTTAGATGATTTTGTATAACCTTAAAACTTATAAATTAATCCTTGCCTTTTTGCCTTATGTGGATCGAATTAGAGAAGAGAAAGTAAAATAGAAACGTGCATGAGTGTGTTTGTGAGTGTGGCAGTGTATGTGTTTGTGTGCGTGTTGTGTTAGTGTATCCATTGTAGTTTAAATATATATACATGTAAGATTCATTTAGTGTGGACTCACGGATCACTTTCACAGACTTCAACATTTTTGTCACCATTATTATTATTATTAATTTATTATTACTTTATTGTGAATTCATGGATCAATACTGTTGATTCACGAGTTTAATTATTATTATTATTATTATTATTATTATTATTATTAGATATAAATGTACACAGTTCTTAATGTTGGAGTTGTCTAGTTATTAGCCCGTGATTTAGTTTAAATAATTGACGTTAAATTATAAAAGTTTAAGTGTGACTTTATTAAAATATTAGTTATATTACCTTAAAATTTGGTGTTTATTATTAGTCGTCAAATATTTGTATAAGTGTTTCTGACAAAAATGGTATTTATTATTATCTCATCTTTAGATAAGAAAAATAAAAACATATGAAATTTTATTACCAACGCCATATATTTAATTTATGAAGCAAAAGTTTATTTATACTTATTTTATTTATTGTTGACGTTTATATTTTGTAAAAAAAATTATCCTGAATTTTGATGGTTGTTACATTCTCCCCGGGTTATTAGAAATTTCGTCCCGAAATTTTGCTAGACTACCATCGATGTACTTATTGATACATACTGATATCTATACCTATTTATGTTCATAGTTTTTTGTAAGGTCCAGATTTGGACCTGATAGATTTGTCCATAAATAGTTGAAGACCAGTGAACAATCCTGACGGTGAATCTGACGCTTCAGATTCATGTTCACTAGAGCTTCACTGAAGTCATGATCTGACGTGAACCTAAAGACACTCTCACTGAAGTCGAAGACTGAAGTGAGAATAAAGAAGACTCTCTCAGTGGCGGAGCCCAGTGAAAGTCTTAACCAGATCTGACTGAAGACTCATCAGTGTAAAGTACTTACAAAGCTTTACACTGATTACGAGGAACCTTTTATTTTATTACCATTGTCAGGACATTCCACTTGTCCTTAAACAATTGGGTAAAAGCATGGGTATATCTTAAAAGCTAATAAAGTCACATTGATGTGACTTTATTCCTTAGCGTGCTATAGATTTAATATAATCTATTAAACGCTTTACACCCATGCCCGTATGGGTCAAGTCCACGTCATCACTGGACTTGCCTATAAAATAAAAGGGTTGCACATGCTAAAATCAACTTTGGCATTCATTGGTGAACTTGTGCAACTTCTCTAAATAATCGTAACAAGGAATACTTCACAACTTTAAGTATTTTGATTAAAGAGAATTCCAAGTATAGATCACTTTGTATTTCATAGGTTGTTTAGGATATTTACATTACTTGTATTATCTTGGTTCCACATCAACCTTGTATTTTGTTTAATATCAATAATGTAAATACATTTGAAAATTATACAATTGTGTCTCACCATTTTACTTTACTTGCTTAAGTTCAAAAGTCTTTGTTTATATCTTAATCATTATCAACATAGAGGTGTCTCCGGAAGTACTCGTAAATCGGGACTAACAAATTCTACAATGGAATTTAAATTGGTTCCTTTAACAACAGCTGGTAAAGAAGCTGAATGGCTAAGACATTTGATCTTTTTATTACAAATGCATGCATACTTGCGATTTTTGGAAAGCATGTTATCCGTACATATGTACGTAACGTGTTCAAATGTTATATTATAATCTGTTGAAGTTGATTAGTTCATAAGTATAAACAAAATGAAGGCATGTTTGTTCAGAGATGAGGGTATAGTATGAAAGCAAATTGTAGACATATATTGCTACGAAGTAACTTTCGTTGAGACAATTAGTCGAACAATTCAACGGTAGAATACCAAAGCAAATTGGACTAAAATAACTTTCACCAAATTTTGAAGAGTTGTATATAATTAAGGAAGTAGCCCAAGATCAAGATTGATGAGAAAAATCCAATCGGGAAACCGACCCAAGTTGCCTCCCATAGAAACCATGATTCTTTATCGTCTTCCTCGCCACTACCTTCAGACAGTGGGATATCCTCAGGACACATGATCCTAATCTGCATTCCGCATAATCCGCTGTTGTTTTCAAAATATCTCAACTCATTCATAGTGTCCATTTGCGGACCAACGGGAATACGACCAGTAAGTCTGTTGTTACTCACATCTAGAATTGTGAGATCGCGAAGCTTTGCTAATGATTGAGGAATTGAACCCGAAATTTCGTTGTGTGACAAATCCAAGCTTTCTATGACTTCTAGATTGCCTAATGACTCAGGAATGTGCCCAGAAATCCTGTTGTGTGATATGTTGAGCAACTTTAGACTTTTGAGATTGCCTAAGGATGCCGGAATTTCACCGGATATTTTGTTACCCGACAAATCTAACAAAGTGTAAATGGCGAGGTTGGGAAGCGGTAGACCTTGAAAAGATTCTTTCCAATTCACAATCAAGTCCTCAGGGTAGAAAGGATAGAGAGAGGTGTAAATATCATTACCCTCAATGGGAGAGGATGTTGACGGCTTTTCGATCATTCTTGGAAGGTTTGCGATCTCTCGTGGAATACTTCCGTTTATGTTGTTCTGGGAGAGATCAAGAATTCGAAGGGAGCTGAGGTTGGAGATATAGTTGGGGATCAATCCTTCAAAGGAATTGTTTCTTAGAATAAGAATTTCAAGAGTTGGGATTTGAGGCAGAGTATACTGTAAATTTCCAGTAAGATCGTTGTCATGGAGATCAAGATATTTCAGGTTCACCAATTTAGTCAAATTCCTTGGAAGGTCACCATAAAATTTATTTCCAGCTAAATAAAGAAGTTCGGTTGTTTCAGGAAAATTGGTTGGGACCTTACCAGAAAAATTGTTGTAGGACAAGTCCAAAAAGCGTAGCTTATCAATCTTGGTGATGGACTTTGGAATGTTTCCTGAAAGATTATTTTCCGCCAAAGATAGGACATCTATCCATTTGGCGTTTCCTATGTTTTCTGGCAATTCCCCAGAAAAATTGTTCCTGGACAATACAAGGTTACCTAAATTCGTTAATTCAAACAGGCGAGACGGGATTGACCCGGTGAGGTTGTTATCTGAAAGATCCAATATTTTAATATTTTTCATCTCAACAAGCCAATCTGGGAATCTTCCCTCAAATTGATTCGCTTTCAAATAAAGCGCGTTCAGTTCTTTCTGTGATGAAATCCATTTAGGAACGGGGCCTGAAATTTGACAAGAAGACATAGAAAGTTGTCCAAGACTAAATCTTGGAACAATCTTGGCTTTGTTATTCCAAACTAAGTTGCCTCTTTCTCCACCAACGAACAATACCTTTAGAGTTCTGATTTTGAATAACCAAGTTGGGATTTCCCCAGAGAACTTGTTGTCATGGAGCCGAAGGATATGCAACTTACTCAAGTTTTGTAATCCTGATGGGATAGGGCCCGTAAGTTGGTTATCGCTCAGGTCAAGTGCGGTCATGTTGGGTAGTCTTCCTATATCTGCTGGAATTTGCATGGATAAAAAATTTACAGATAAATCCAATGTTTCCAGCTTCTTAAGGTTTACAATTGAAGAAGGGATTCTGCCAAAAAAATATTTTTTTTGTAAAGAAAAGTACCTTAGATTTGTTAAATTTCCAATCTCTTCCGGGTTGGTTCCCGAAAGAGAATTTGCATATAACATTAATGATTCAAGATTTCGAAGCTTGCCAATTTCAGGGCGTAAAACCCCATCGAGCAAATTGCTTTCTAGATGAAGAAACTGTAGAGATTTGAGTTCGAAAATTTGAGTAGGAATCGCACCATGGAAACTATTCGCACTTAACCTTAAGATAGTTAAGTTTCGAAAAGACCCTAGTTCAGGGCTTAGTTTCCCAATGAGTAAATTGTCACCCAAATCCAAGTAACGTAAGTTCGTTAAATTGAATAATTGGGTGGGAATAGAGCCGTTAAATCTGTTACCCGCCATGTCAAGGCGATTGAGTTTGGTTAGATTTCCAATCTCTTTTGGGATGTTTCCCGTAAAAGAATTTGCATACAACAACAATGATTCAAGATTTTGAAGCTTCCCAATTTCAGGGCTTAAAACCCCATCGAGCAAATTGACTCTTAGATGAAGAAACTAAAGAGATTTGAGTTCGAAAAGTTGAGTAGGAATCGCACCATGGAAACTATTCGCACTTAACCTTAGTTTAGTCAAATGGCGAAAAGACCCTAGTTCAGGGCTTAGTTTCCCAACGAGAAAATTGTTGCCCAAATCGAATTAACGTAAGTTCGTTAAATTGAATAATTGGATGGGAATAGAGCCGTTAAATCTGTTAACCGCCATGTCAAGGTGAACAAGTTTGGTTAGATTCCCAAAGCCGTCTCCTGGGATCTCCCCTAACAAGAAATTCCACGAGATGTCAAGTGTTTCCAATGAATGGATATGAAAAAGCGGAGTTAGGACGCTGGAAAATACCGGAACCGGATTGATTTCTAGAGGAGGGACAAGGCTAGATAGGTTGAGCTCTGTGACGGTTCTGGTGTGCTGCAATTGACATAGTCCCAGTAACAACAATCTGAATGGGGATTCCATGATTTTAATACTTTGAAATCAATGATGGTAGTGAGAGTGGATTTGAAGTGGATAAGTGCTTGTTTTTGATGAAGAGGACAAGAGAAGGATGGGTTTGGAATGTCATTGAGTATGAACAGCATTGTTAACATTAACTTTAACACGGGTGTATTTGCCATTTTTGCTATTAGCAGTTTTAGCTATGTTTAACTCATTTGCCAGGGATTATATAATGAGAAAGATATGTGAAGATTAATTTCATTGAAAAAAAGATTTGTGGTCGATTAGCTTTCGAAGATAAGTTTACTATTGGAAAAAAGATTTGTGGTGGAGTGGCATTTGAAGTCAAGTCTACGCTAGCTTTAGCGAAAATCAAGTTATCATAATTTATAACTATAGTGATATACTTTTTTTTAAACGGCAAAATAGAGATATATTACTATAAAAGACACACTAGCAAGTTGCTAGTTGCCAAGATACAATTACAAGAAGTCTAGACGTATAAAAAACAAATAAACAACCTCTAGACTCAACCCGAGGACATTAACTGCGAGGATCACAAAAGGAGTGAAAAAACTCGTGTAAGTGACGAGAAAAACTCTCAACCAACGAAGGCCGAGCCACCGGTTTTCACTTCGTGGTGTTTTTGATATGATCCCAAACATGTCTCGAGGAACGATACACCCAACCAAACACGATACAAAAAAATAAAAATAAACCGGCACCAATAGAAAACTAAAGGAAACATATTCACCAACTTTATGCATGCAATACAACCTCCAAAATTGAATTCGTTGATAACAGTAGCCACGCCCAAAAGCCTCAAACGAAACCATTCTGCCACAGCGAAAGCAACAGTGCACAAACATATCCAACCTCATCCATCCACCAGCGGGTTCTCTTTCCACTTACTCCAGTCATAATGGTGTTTCCTGTCTCGACTGGACATCCATAAAAACGAGATCGAAATGATCGAAGTAACTGTCGTTTCGACACTACCACGGAGGCCGCCATGATAATTGTTATTTCTATCCTTCCACGTATGCCACCACCAACTGAATAGGATGAGTTCGAGGACCTGACGGTGCTGGTTAGTTAACTGTAACCCTTTGTGCCAATTAAGTAAGTCGAGCGGCTCCGCAGCCGGTATGTTATGATGAACCCACTGGCTAATACGAGCTCTGACAGCACTCGTGAAGGGGCAATCACAGAATATATGCCTAGTTTCGTCAGTTCCATTGCTACAAAGAACACATCGAACAGTAGTAATATCTATCCCCTTACCGAAAAGATTCAAGTTAGTGGGAATGGCATTGCGGGTAAGACGCCAAACGAACAGGTTGACCTTTTTAGGGGCAAGTTTGTTCCAACTGTTACGCATAGAAGTAATGGGCAGGGATTTATGGTCAATATAGGACCGAATAAAAGCAACTTGGAAGGAGGACTTACCATCGAAGTTCCAAGACCAGGCGTCTTGCCCACTGTCTGTTGGTCCCTTATAATAATCAACCCAAGAGTTTGAATATCACAGTTTCGTATAGATTTTGTTATTGTGAATTGATAGTGATATGGAGGGTAAATGGTTGACACAATAGATATAACTTTATAGAATAAATCAACA
>JAOEHQ010046575.1:0-22329 GCA_025447715.1 Asclepias incarnata
CCCCCCCCCCCCCCCCCCCCCCCCCCCCCCCCCCCCCCCCCCCCCCCCCCCCCCCCCCCCCCCCCCCCCCCAATGCTCTACTCCGGCTAGGCTAAATAGTGGCACACATGAAACACAATTAAATTAATAATCCAAGATTGAAAGAATCAATACATAGAATTAATGATTTGAAACTCAATAACTAAAAAAATTAGATTTATTTGTTCAATATAAATATAATAATAATAAGTTAAAAAAGCCATAGTCTAACAACGTCACTCACTAAGCAATTGTTGGTAAATTCCAATGGCGTTTGGAACAATTATGTGAAATTAGGAAATGTTTTTTTTAATTTTATTTTACATATTAACCAAAGTTTTATAGCGTCATATACTTGTAACAAGATATATTTTATAGTAGTCTTAATATTCGTGTGTGATGCACAAGGTTTTATTTAATAAATATGTTTGTTTAATGTTCTAAAATATAAATTTTGTTGTTTGCTTATATAAAATTTTAATTCTTAGATTATCAACTTAATATATATATATATATAATCATGTGATGTTTGATTATTTTCTCGTTTTTATTTTTTTTTAATGAATGAAACTTATATCAACGTATGATAACTATAAACTGCAAATAAAAGTCAATAAAACTTGTTAAACATGAAAGTTAATAATTATCAGAGAGAAGTGG
Source organism: Asclepias incarnata (assembly GCA_025447715.1). Taxonomy (NCBI): domain Eukaryota; kingdom Viridiplantae; phylum Streptophyta; class Magnoliopsida; order Gentianales; family Apocynaceae; genus Asclepias; species Asclepias incarnata. Next base: position 679 of record JAOEHQ010046575.1, read on the forward strand.
GATAACACCATTCAGTAATTCGCAAGAGAAATAGATGACGTATATTAAAGTTATCAAATTTAGATGCAAGAGCTTTTACTTACTACATAGTTTGTGTTGAAGATTTTTATATTATGAAATATATATTAAAGAATATATGTAATCTTTTAAATTAGATTTTAATTAATATATGTAAAAAAATTTTATATAAATTAGGAGTTATATAAATTAAGAAAGTATATATAATATAAATTCAAGGGGTCAAGTCCATGGGATTTATATAGTATAAACAAAGGTATAAGAATGTCTCCATTTCTTGGAAGGATTGATGTAAATATAACTTGTGATTTGTGCCTTTATATTTTGTTTCTACGCTTTGTATTGTAATCTCTATTTCTCACCCGCCGATTTGGGGTGATGTGGTAAACTGGTAATAAAAGTTAACTTTAAAAAAAAATAAAGTATATAATATAAATTCAATCTACATTTCCTACAAAATGACACATTAGGAAACCCATAATAGGGGAGAAAAAATCTCCTGATTCAACATGAAAAACCTCATTTTTTGTTTATATTTTCATGAGAGACTTATCTCGATCATTTGAACAGAATTATGGACAATCGGTCATTTTAAAAAAAAATATACAGTATGAATTAAAAAAAAGTCTACAAGATGTAGACAAAAACAATGTGGCGTTTGACTATCAGGTACAGCTACATACAGCGACATGCATCTTCTCTTATATGTCAACTTAAATCTCCACCGTCCACGTATTACAAAAACTTTCCCAAAGTTCCTAGTTTTGCACAACATTACTTAATTAATTATTTACCTTGGGTTTACTGTCAAGTCAAAGTTACAAATCCAAAACTAATTTTAATTATTAATAACAATTACAATCATAAACTGCTAACCATTTTTATATTTGGTTTGTATAAAGAATCCAAGAAACTCCATTATTTTAACATTATACTTAATCATACAATTTTAATATACAACGAGGAGATTATACTCGCGCGTAACCGCGGGTATCTTTTTTTAAACCTAAAAGACAGTTGATCGCAATATATATAGTGTCCATATTAAAGCGAAAAATGATAATTTGATAACAATGATATAATGTTACGTACGAACATAACATATAATAATACTTTTATTAATGCAAATAATAACACTTTGATAACGATAATATAATGTGTTACCAACAGTTACATTAATCAAAATAATGATACTTTGATAATAGTTATATAATATCTCACCATATGTGAGATAACAACATAACATATAATAAATGACAAAACCTAAATTATAAGGGGAAAAAACCTCATAAAGAGAAGGTGGACTCAAAGTTAGATATAGTTAATTATACAAAGCAAATAACAAATGAAAAGTAAACATTATTTAAAAGCATGATTTAAAAAGAAAAAGCTAAAACATAAAAAAAAATCCAAAAAGAAAAATTAAAATCCAAAGTTAGATAGAGTTAATTGTAAAAGAAAAAAAAACATTAGTTTAAAGCATGACCCAAAAATTTTAAAAATATATCAAACTCTTGGTAAAAGCATGACCCAAAAAGAAGAAAACTAAAACCAGCATAATCGTTAAAAGTTATATATAATTAATTATACAAAGCAAAAAAAAAGAAAAAAAAAAGAGAAATGAACATTAGGTAAAAACATGATCCAAAAATAAAACCCAAAAACTAATAATAATAATATAATAATAATAACCAAACAAGCAATCTGACAGGATAGTTAATTGTAGAAAGTAAAAAATAAAACTCAAAGTTAAATATAACTGATTATACAAATAATAATAATAATAACAAATGAAAAGTTAAAACTAAAGCTAGATATAGTTAATTGTAAAAAAACAAAAACAAATAAAAAATAAACATTAGGTAAAAATATTAATAAATAATAAAAATAAAGCAGACAGCTAGCCTGCCAGCCTGAGAGTTTCACTGTTTAATGAACACTAAAAGCTCTCACTGGCACCAAACCATAAGCTCAAGTTTGAATTTGTATACAGGGAATTCCAATAGATGAATCATGTATAGTAGCTTTATTTATAAAAACATTTGAAAGAAAATTTGAGGTAACTAATTATTTAAAGTTGATCTTAATTAAAACAAATACTTTGTGTTTTGGTTAAATTAATACACCCATATATCTATAACTACTTATAAAGCATTTTGGGGTTTTTATTTTTGAAATGTCTTAAAATTTAAATTTTAAAAGGTCCATGTTACCCCCTCTTACATATTTACACCATATATCTCATCTCTTAAAATATCTACACTACCTCCTTTACATCAATTACATTGACATAAATTACCTACACTACTCAGCGTCACCGCCACTACCACCAGTCGCCGCTACCATCACATCGTCGCTGCCATTACCACTATTGCTGCATTGCACAGGTACCCTCTAGTGTATACTTAAATCATGTAAAGTGTTAAGTGGTAAAGATTTATCAGAAATGATATGCATATCATAGTACACAATAAGTTAATGTTTGATTTTTTTTACATTTCGCAATCGTGTTACTTAATATGTACATATTATGTTGACTAAATTTTACAGTGAGTTTCATGTGATGATAGTCTATCGACAGGGAACATGCAACATAAAAGTAGATTTAAATGTTTAAATATAGACTCTATTTAACTGTAACTTTCACGTTATGTAACTAACTCACATATATTGGATGCAAAGCTGGTCAATGAAAGCAGTTAAAGGATCATATAACCTAAATAACTTATCATTTTAAGGGTTAACAATTCTATAGATAAATCACAAATCTATCTCGACAAGCTATAAGATTATTTATTTGTTTCGATTTACATGTACGCGACATCATGCATAAACTATGTGGATCAATGTCCTTACCCTAATCCTTTATAAAAATGTCTTTACCCTAGAGTTTAATGACATATGGCAAAATAAAGTTCATTACAATTTTGAGAGTAAGGGTACAATTGACTTTATCTTCGTGAAAACATAAAACAATTTTGAGATCCTATACCATCCAACATGATCTGTCCGTTAACAACCTTGACGTTGTTCACACAACATAGTTCTAACCAAATTGGTGATTATAATTTTATGTTTTTTGTAAATGTACTTTGATGTATTTTGTAAGGTACTTTAATGACATTATAATTTTGTGTGATTGTTAAATTAATATATTATACTATAATAAACTATGTTATTCAAAGAGAAAATCAACCAAAACCCTACAAGAAAAGAAAATACACACATTGATTTTGATTTTGATTTTTAATATTTGCAACAATCATGAAAGTTTTCTTTCATATTTAAAGCAAAGTCTTCTTTCTCTTTCCATTTTTTTTTGTTTGACACAATCAGCTCCTTTTTCTCTCACCACTCCTCTTTGATTCACACACGCTTACTGTGTGTATTCAAAATATACATATACATACATACCTTCATATATACAAACAAACTTCACTTCACTAATCACAAATCAAATGTGATGGGAAGTGGATTCTCCTGCTTCAATCCATCGACGGCGTTGAACAAACGGCGGAGCACCACCTCACCGGACCTCAACTTCACCGGCACCGGCGAACAACCGCCGCCGTTAGATGAAACCCTAGGTCACTCTTTTTGTTACGTCAGGTCATCTGCGAGATTTATATCACCTACTCACTCCGATCGGTTTCTGTCTCCGTCCCAATCGCTTCGATTTTCTCAAAATCAAAACGGTGTCGTTTTAGAAACTGGATTTAAAGCGATTTCAGGTGCTTCTGTAAGTGCTAATACTTTTACCCCTAGAACTGTTGATATTTACGATTCTGCCACTGATACTGATAATCATAATAATATTAATATTACTTATAATAATAATAATAATAGTTGTAGTGTTAAGGCTGGTAGTAATAGTGTCAGTGTAATTAATGGATTTGAAAGTACGTCGTCGTTTAGTGCTTTACCGTTACAGCCTTTACCTAGAGGAGATTCTGATTCAGGTAGGGGAGGGTTTTTTATGTCCGGACCGATTGAGCGTGGGGCGTTGTCTGGTCCGTTGGATTCGGATTTAGGTCACGGTGGAGGTAGTGGTGGTGTTCCGTTTTCAGCACCGTTGAATAGCGGAATGTATCTCAAGAAGAAGAGGAGGAAAGGGATGGATGGGATTAGGAAGGCATTTAATAGGAATTTCCCTAGGCCTTGGGTTGTCCCGGTTAGGAATTTTGTGGGAGGACGGAAGGAGGGAGGTGGTGGGGGAGGGGAGGAGGGAGGGGTGAAGGATGACAGGGATGTGCAATGGGCGTTGGGGAAAGCGGGCGAGGATCGGGTTCATGTGGTGGTGTCAGAAGAACATGGGTGGTTGTTTGTTGGGATTTATGATGGGTTTAATGGTCCTGATGCTCCTGAGTTTTTAATGGGGAATTTGTATAAAGCTATGTATAAAGAGCTCGAAGGTTTGTTTTGGGATTTGGATAATGGGGTTCAGGACCAGGATCAGAATCAGAGTCAGGGTGAGGTTCAAGTTCAAGATCAAGCTCAATCTTGTTTGCAGGAATTACAAGAAAAAGAAGTTAGAGATGTTGATTTAGTACCTGAGAATGTTGTAAAGAAGGTTTCATTTCGATCAGGAGAAGAAATAGTGATTAGGAGAAGGAGATTATGGGAATATCTTGCAGAGGAAGAACCTGAAGACGGGCTTGATCTTTCTGGTTCTGAGCGGTTTGCATTTTCTGTGGATGATGCACTTAGTGTAAGCAAAAACAGTTCCGGAGTTAATCGAAGGTCATTATTGTTGTCTAAATTAAGAAATGGATTCACTAAGCATAAGGAAGGTAGTAAGTTGTTTGCTTGGAAATTTGGGTTGGATACGAAAGAGCAAAAAGAAGTGGAAAGCAGAATAGAGGAGACAGGTAATGTTGTTAAAAGTGGTAGGAAGAAAAAAGCTGGTCCAGTAGATCATGATTTGGTGTTGAGAGCAATGTCGAGGGCTTTGGAAGTAACCGAGCTTGCGTATCTGGATATGACTGATAAGGTTATGGATCAATATCCAGAGCTTGCGCTAATGGGTTCCTGCTTATTGGCCGTTTTGATGAGAGACGAGGATGTGTATGTGATGAGTTTAGGAGATAGTCGGGCAATTGTTGCACAACACGAAGACACAGAAGATCCATCTCAAACACATGATAGTGGGATCGTTGTTGAGGGTGTAGTCAAGGAATCCTTAGATACAATTAGGAAGGGGAATGACACAGAAAATGAAGTTTCTGATCAAGATATGAGGTTGACCGCGTTACAACTATCTACCGATCATAGCACAAGCATCGAAGAAGTAAGTTTACTTATGATATATCATGTTTTATTGTTCTTAACATACTTAGAGCCTAATTTGGGTGTTAATTAATCGTTTTTAATGAAGCAAAAAAAAAGAAAAAGAGTGAACATCTTGTCTGTTATTGATTAATTCGATTATTTGAGGTGTTTTTTTTTTTGAAGTATGCTATCTAGCATTCTTGGATGATTATGGGGACACTTACAGCTAGCAGCTCCATCATAGTCAAATTGTGTTTCTCATTTACTTTTGTTGATTATGGATAGTAAGAGAGATATGCCACATCATCTTGTAACTCATATCTAGCCTTTTAAGGAATTCTGAAAGGTTTGATATGTACTAGATGGTAGTCCATTAGTAAGTGAATTGGTTATCACATGATTGGAGTAGGTACAAGTCAAACTTGGTGTATTTGCTTTCTCTCCTTTTAATCTTTTTGATGATATGTCCTTTGGTTCCTTACTTGAACCACAATTTAAGTTACATTATCACTTGAAAGTTTCTTCTTATAGGGATGTATCTTACGCTTGACTCATGTCAATGTTACCTTTACCCAAATTCATTTTTCACCCTGTTATGAAAATTTAAAGTAATGGCTATTGATATCCTAAAATCAAGTATCAAGACAGGTGGCGTTAAATTTGACCATTTAATAAAAGGAAGTATAAGGCCGTAATGTAGTGCTTAAATTATTAGTAGCCTTTAGATCTTTGAAACTGTTTATTGGACCTATCATTTGTTTGGTGACACTTTTTTCTCTACCTTCTTGGAGAGAAATATTTGATTAATTGAGGACATCCGCATGTAAGGCTTCCCCTAATTTATAGATGTCGTTTTAAGAGATAAGATATTTTTCTATATGATATATGCTGTGATGTATGCATTCCAATATGTAACTGAAATGTGAACAGCTAATCGTTGGTAGCTTCATCGTAGTCTTTGTACATATGTGTGGTGGTAAATAATTGACATTGTTTGGTTACGCTTCAAAATAAAACTTGATTTGATTTTGTTTTTAAGCGTTTCACCTAAGTTTACCAGAGATTATCTCAAATTATCGCAGAAATCTTGTTACCATTGCAGGAAGTTATTCGAATTAAAAATGAGCATCCAGATGACAACAATTGTATAGTCAATGATAGAGTCAAAGGTCGTCTGAAGGTTACTCGTGCTTTTGGGGCTGGATCTCTCAAACAGGTTTGTTACTTAATTTTAACTTTGTCTCACCTTTTTATTGGTTTATTCACTTACGAAATATTGAGGTATTCTTTTTCAGTTTTTCTTAAATAGTTAAAATAAATCATTTGTCATCATACTAATAGTTCAAACAAAACATTGGTCATTATGCTGCTTGTACCTTGCTTTGTGCATGACTTGTAGATTCTTTGATACTTTCAGGCGAAATGGAATGATTCATTATTGGAGATGTTTCGTAACGAGTATATTGGAAATGCACCTTACATATCTTGCCTACCTTCTCTTAGACACCATAAGTTATGTCCAAGAGACCAATTTTTGGTTCTTTCATCAGATGGGTTGTATCAATACTTTACCAATCAGGAAGTCGTTTCACACGTTGACAATTTCATGGAAAGGTTTCCTGACGGGGATCCTGCTCAACACCTGATTGAGGAGCTTCTTTTACGCGCGGCTAAGAAAGCTGGTAACCTCCCATATCTTCTCTCATATTATGTTTGCTGTTTTATTAATCAATAAGCTGGCCATTCTTACTTTAATGGTGGGTTGTGTAGCAAGTCAAAATGGGTTTGGTGAAATTGGTCATTTTATGGTGTGTCAAAACAGGGTGGGTGACCAGCTCACACATTTTTTGCTCAATTTTTTAATTTAGTTTGTCAATAATAATTATTATATGTGTGTGTGTATGAGAGAGAGTGAGAGAGAGAGAGAGAGAGACTATTATTAACATGCTGAATAGATCAATTCAATAGGTCGTAATCACTTGACATATACATCATTTGACCCATTGGCAACAAAACATGACCCACGCGGGTTAAAATTCCCCTCTGTAAGATGAATTGATAGCAATAACTTAATTTTCACCTAGCAAATAGTATGCACTAGAATTTTGGCCCGTGTATATACACGGACATACACAAAACATTACATTTTAAAAACATAAAAATTGATATTTCGTTATGAACTCCATATGGATTAGATGAGTCCTATTATATGTTAAATGACTACATGTTAAAAATTATATATTTAAAGGTTTGCAAACATTGTTATATCATTATTAATTTATTTAACTTTATTAGATTTTAATCTCGTATATATATATATATATATATATATGATAGGTTAAAATAAATATATTAAATGTTTTAAAATAGTTTGTACATAATGATATTTCCGGATAGTCAAATAAATTTTACCGGATAGTCAAATAAATTTTAAGATTAAAATATATTAAGATTATATGTTTTCTTATTTTACCGGATAGTCAAATAAATTTTAGTTTAATATTGTTTTATCAAGTTCAAAGTCTTATTGAAGCCCCTTCATATCAATAACTCGAGAACAATATTACATCCATTTAGTTAGCCCTTAAACGATATGCTACTGCTTCAATTCTAAACAAGATTGAATAGTGTGAGGTGCATTCCTTTGGTTTTTGATGTGCATCATCATATACTAGAGGTGGATAAACGGCAGATTGGCTAATTGGTCTAAACGGGTACTTTTCTTTATACAGGTCAAACCCACGGGATTTTGAGTGACTCACCAACTCTTTTTGAATATAACAACTCAACAAGCGGTTAATGTATTAGATATGATGTCAAAAACTAGAATGTTGAATTATTAATCTTACTTTTTTTAAAGTGATCCAAAGGGTGTAAGCATTGAATAAAATTCGGGCATCTTTTGACTTGATTGACTGCTTCATTTTTCAGCCAAGCCTTCAACTTTTACTCATTTGACTAGTTAAATATAAAATATAACTCAAACCGACCATATTTAGGTAAATAGGTTGAAATTGTCACCTCTAGCGTATATTTTCTTGTGCGGGATTTGGGATATACTGAAGAAGTTTAATTTTTGGAACATCCGTTTAACATTATCTTTTTGATCATGTTAAATTTCTGAAGTTATTGGTATTGTTCCAAACTTCCAGCTACGATATTAGCTGCTTGTTCTAACGACGAGTTTCCATATCTCCCTACAGGGATGGATTTACATGAATTGTTGGACATTCCACAAGGAGACCGTAGGAAATACCATGATGATGTGACAGTCATGATCATTTCTCTTGAAGGAAGAATATGGAAATCATCAGGAAAATATCTCTAAACACCATAAGAACCAAAGCATATCTCAGTTTTGCCCCATGATCCTCGAAACCAAAGCCAAGCCTATATATATTGTTGTAGAAACTTCAACGTGGACCCACATGTCGTGCGTCCAAATGGAATGTGCCAGGCAAATGTGATCAAGAATTTAGCTAGATGCCCAAAAAATTGGTTGAAGATGGAGTAAACATGCCGGCGGCAATCTTTCTTGACAAAGAGGGACTTATTTTATTTTTTTATTTAGGTGAAGGGGGGTGGTAAAGAATGGATTATTATTATTATTTTTTTCATTTCTATTTTCATTAGATTTTGCTGCATAGGTGGGGAAAATGTGGTTAATTAGTTTTTCATTCTCAACCTGAAATAGGATGTGGTTGTAAGTTTAGGGGGGAGGTTTTTTTCTCTTTCTTTCTTTTCTTACATTTGTTAAGACATTGAGAAATTTTCACTTGCAAAAGTGAAAATATGTAATTTTGATGGTGGATTACGAGAATCCATAGAGGATGTTGTCCAAGCCAAACATATCAGGTAGATTAGAGGGGCAATTCATTTTGCCAGTATAATTTTTTTGGCAAATGCAATTTTAAAAACCATATAAATGGGTTGAATATAGTCACATAGCCTAGTTGTAAAGAACGTGCAATATATAAACGGATATTAATGATTCAAATTTACGGCCCTAGTCTCGTAAATATTCTTAGTGCTAGATTTAATTAGCCGTGAGCAAAAACCGGTTTCGGGCTGGCCCGAACCGGGTTTGGTCAACAAGATTAAAAACCGGGTTTGACCAAATCCGAACTGGGTTTGAACCCGGTTTTTGGTTAAAGTTTGAATGGTTTTTTTTGACCAAAACCGAACCATACCCGATTTTGAACCCGGTCCCAACCCAATTTTGAAACCCGAAACCGAAACCGGTTTCTTCAAAATCGGTTTTGGGTCGGGTTGGATTTCGGTTTCTGAGAAACCGGTTTGGATGTGCACGACTAGATTTTATGGGGAAAAAAAAAGAAACTTGTTCAATGTATTAATAATATGTATATAAGACACCATTCATTGGGCCATCTCTAATAAGGATTGTGTTAGCAGCCCAAATGATAATTTTGTACTTCAGTTTTTTGATATTTTGATTATTTTCTGACTTGACTTGAAAAAATATGAAAAATTCACGTAAGAGAACAAATCCTATTTGCTTTCTTGTCTTTTTCCTTTAAATTCATTTTCTACTGGCTGCAACTATTAATCTTTGATTAATCCCAGTTTTTTGGATATGTAATACTCCACTTGTTATCCAAATTTAAGCTATTAAAACCATATCTAATCTATTCATTAAAAAACCCATTTGATATGTTCTTAATTTACAAATTTTTAAGAATTAGAAAATTACCATTTTATCCTTTCATCTATATATGATATATCTATATTTGCTCAACTTAATTAATATGCAGAAAAGTCCAACACTAATTAAATGCTCAACAAACAAAAACAAAATATTATTTTTTCAGGGACATCATCAACAACTCTCTATATTACATCACAACAATCGACCATAGTGTTAAGTCAGCGGTTGGCGAATGCGTAGCCATTTATCTTGATAGAAATTTTGAAATCTAATTGAAAATTTGACTTAAATTTGAATATACATTCAAGAAATCATCGAATTCCAGTTACCAAAAAAGATAACCTTTAATTTCCTGTAAAACCAAAAGTATAGGTTTCACAAGAACACGCGGAATAATTTGCTCTAAGAGGGGAGGGAGTGGGATTGGGTAAATGGCCGGTTACACCTCGGGTACAACGGCTAATGATTTGGGTAAGGAATCGGCTTTGTAAACCGATGGCCAACACTCTGTCTATCTCTTATTAGGGTACCACTTCCTTCCATTTTGGGTACGTAGGGTAAGATTTGGATAGTTTTGACATGAAAGGTTTTCATTAGGTAAAAGTGACATGACAAATTGGGTAGTTTAGGGTAGGAGGTCACCACTCCTTCCCCTTTAAGTTGTTTTAGGAACATTAAAGAATTATCAAATGATTTGTATAAGAAATCTAACTCTAGAAAATTACCAAAGTTGTAATTGTAATTACTTTGATAGTAATGTTTTTCCAATAACAATAATTTCTTTTTAATACTTTATAGTTCATAGTGATATATAAATGTATTTGTTTGAACCTAAAGTGACAGGTCCAGTGACTGTGATGGATTTTACTCCACAACCACCGCGACTCCTGAAAATTCAGTGCGAACCTAACAAGTTCTTAGCGAACCTAAGGTGGCGATGATTGTGAAATAAATGTGATTGATTGATTATATGTGTAATGAATGTGAATTGAATCTGTATTCAATGTGAATTGACTTGAATTGATTGTTCTTTCAAAAGTTATATTTATAGAAGAATATTTGGAAAGCTGACAAGTACTTTCGAGGATTCTCACGTTGTCAGTTTCCTTTTTGTCGCAAAGACTTTTCTATAAACATTTCATTTATCTGTTATGCTATAAATTATTGTCATGCATATATATGTATAGGTAACAAGTCTTATACTTTTACTTTTGTATATGCTCGATCATAATACCTCGGCCTAGGATGAGACACCTCGGCCCATACATGTCTCGGTCCATATATATCTCGGCCCACATACCTTATGGCCGAGTGATTTGAATATGACCCCTAATATTCATCTTTGAGCTAAACCCCTCTCTCACTTCACCCTTCTCACTCTTCACCCTCCCATTTTCCTTTTTCTCTGTGTATTGCTCGAGCCACAATTCATCTATATACACTCATAGTCTATCGAGCCATATTTATATTTATATCTCTCGAGCCATATTTATATTTCGATCCAGGAGGGGGAGCGAGAGGGTAGAGAAACATGGAGAGGGATGTCTTGTTGTGGAGAGGGAAAAGAAAACATGGAGAGGGATGTCTTGTTGTGGAGAGGGAAGAGAAAACATGAAGTGGGATAACTTGTTGTGGAGAGGGAAGAGAAACCATGGAGAGGGATGTCTTGCTGTGGAGAGGGAAGAGAAACATGGAGTGGGATGTGTTGTTGCGGAGAGGAAAGAGAAACCCCTTCATATTTGCCCTTCTCACACTTGCTCATGCCACATCCTTGGAGAGGGAAGAGAATGCCCTTCATATTTACTCGTGCCACAAGCCCCTCTCTCATAGCTCGCTCCACATACAGTTTGGCCCCTTCTCACTCTTGGTCCCCTCAATGTTAGAGCTCGACCCATCTAGGAGGCTCGACCCTTTAGATTTCTGGTCATGTATTTTGTGTTATCTATGTAGCGGATTCTCTATACGCGATCATGTATCTATATTATTTTAGGGTGAAAGGTATCATGATATGGCAACCCTCATCAACCCTTAAATTTATATTTTTTACATGGTGTCATGATACAAGCATCACCATTTTAATTCTTTTTTATATTTTTAATTATAATAAACAATTATATAAAACATAAAATTTCATTAAAAATTTAAAAAGTAGTACATTGCATAACAATTAAAAAAAAAACAATCGCAATTAGCTATCTAAAAATTACACACTCATCTATATTTTACACCTATTTCATGTTTTTTCTCAAAAGTTCACGCTAACATTGATGGTTATGTTATCTGATCGTGCGGTTGGAGAAACGCGATACATACTCCTATTTTCAACCTGCCGGAGTTGTGCCGCCAACAATTGTTGTGTTTTCTCCGCTTGTTCCTCCAATATTGCTGCTTTCTTTGACGTGTAAGCGTCAATACTCTCATCAACACTACTTCTTCAATATTGTTGTGTTTTCATCCACTCTAATTCTTCAACCTCACGAACATCCTCATCATCTAGTCTTTGAACCGGTTCTACATAGTAAAATAAATCGATATAAGAATTGCTTTGAAGTTGGATCGTGTATTGGCCCGGATGCATCGGTAGGGGTTGAGGATAATTATATTGGCTTTGATAGACCGGTTTGAGGATAATAAGGAGAGGGTTGAGAACTCATTTGTGGATAATACGAGGGAACTTGGATCGGAGGAACGGGTTGAGATCGAAAAGCTCGTCCACGACTTTTTGATTGGCTTGAAACCCCCTTAGATTTCCTTGGATCCATGTATAAATTCTTGTTAAGTGTATGAAATAGTTGTATAAAATATGTGAATTTTGAAGTGAGTTTGGTGGTTAAAAAGTAACATGTATATATCGGTAAAAAATAAAAGGATTATTTTTTTATTATTATTCAATGCATGCAACGGTCAAATGGTGTATTTCAAGACATGCAAACGGTCACTTCTCCATTGTCAAACACGGTTTCTCAAACCGATTAATTCCATTCTGTGTGCAAACCGAAGAGAGGGAAGTGGTGTTCCCACTCGATTTCGACCAAACCGACTACAAACCGTGTTCCATACCCTCCCGTTTAGTTTTCAAATTTTTTAAGAACTCTTTTTAATTGGAAAGTTTGACTTTTTAAAATAAATGACGTATTTGAAATGATCTTTGGAATTTAAATACTTGTGTTGTGGTTTATACAATTTGATAGTCAGAGTCAACGGTCGGCAAAGCCTTCCGCCGTCACCTTTTCTGAGGTGCCTAACAAATATTTTAGAAACTAAGAAGTCAACTCTCACAGCACATTGTATTTGTACGGGTACGATTTCTAGTTATGATTATTGTCCAACAAATAATTGTAAAGGTTGAAGGAAAATGATTATTAGGCTTAGATGGTTAATTGAGAGTCACTCACAAGCTAGAGAATCAACCTTAGTTCGCAAGTTAAGATAAATGAAGGTTTTGTGTATTCAACGATCTTAGCATGTACATAGGAGCGTGTAGAATTAAAGGTTTTAGATGTGTACGTCGTGTTATAACATGCGACTTATTGATCTTGAAGTAAACTTACACCTCAACATAAACACTATTGAAACATATCTTGCTAAATACAACATATCCAATCCCGTCAAAAATAGGATATGAGAAAGGTACGATGTATAATCAACCAAAGATTACAACGAACACTTTTTATAGGAAACCACAATTAGCACAAATACTATTTATAGAAAATTTGTGTCGCAATACACTTTGCTTAGTTCGATATTATACATTAAAATGTACTAGCATAATGTAACCATATTGACAATTAACTAGTAATTCGTATTAATCAGAAGTTAAACACAAGAAACAACTTATAGTAGGCAAAGTCTTTCCCAAAACATTTGTATCCACTAAATTACTGCATTCCCCTCATCAGATCATATTCACAAAAACAAATACAGAGTAGTATGTAATAAGTTTTCCTTTGATAAGAATTTACAGCTCAAATTATCTATCTCGTGAACTCGGGTGTTAGATTGAAGTTCACCGAAGATCTACAACGTCGAAGTTCATAATCTCGTTCATATAAACATGAGAACAATGTTCATAAATTGGGCTACCGTCGTCTGGTTCCTCATGAGGATGAAAACCACGTTGATCACAGTTCCGAATCAGATTTACTCCAGCAGGATCAGAAAGGTGAAAAATACCATGCGGGCTATATACATATGAGAAACATAATTAGTAAACATTAATAGAGGTGACAAGTTTGATTGATTTACTTATAAATAGGTAGAACTGGGTACGTTTAATGTGAAAAGTGTCAAATAAACTTTTTTAGCGATAAATAGAACATGTCAAATAGGTCAACATTAGCACGAAATGCAAGTTTTTTACATGCAAACACGAAATTGTGTTTTATGGTGGTGTACATATAGTGGTGTAAAGCAAGGATTGGTGATGTACAGATAAAAATAGTGTAGATATTGTCACCCGTTGTTATAGTAGGCATAGTTGTTAGACTCTTACGAGTCACGAGTCGACTCTTACGAGTCGAGTTAAGTTACGCCAAAAACGAGGCGACTCTCTAGGTGACTCTTATTTACTCCCAACTCTTACGAGTCGGGGTGTGACTCGGACCGAGTCAAGGCGAGTTGCAAACTCATTCGAGTCAGGAGAAGAACAATGAACCAATGATTGTTATAATTTATACTTATGATGGTTATATATTATTATATATTATATATTATTATATATTATATTTATGGTTACATCATTTTGTGTGTTAGATATGTATTTTTGATTCTTTTAGTGCGAATTTGGAGATAAAATGTAAGTTTATGACTCAAAACTATCAAATATGTAATATTTTAGTAAATGTATTAAGATAATCTAACTTATATTTTGACATTTTGTTTCTAAATATGTCACATATATATAATTTACTATATTATGTAATATATAAAAATGTCCTGACTCTTACGAGTCGAGTTACGTTTCGAGTCACGAGTCAAAAATTCAAGTTTTCGTGTCGAGTCAAAAGTCACGAGTTGACAACCATGACAGTAGGACCAAGTGAATAGTAAGTTCCGTTGAATAATCCTAAGCAAAGATGCATCAGAGATTTCACATCAATGCTTTAAAAGCCAAAACTTGTAACAAAAAGAACAAATGTGATTTCCTTAAGTTAGTAAGGGTAATTGATAACGACATCTGGGACCATTGCCTAAACAGTTTTGTAAAAGTCGGATTCCCTGGCCGAGTAAAGGGCGAGGAATCAAGAACCGGACATCGGCCAAGGCGACTAGGCTCTAATTAGACTAAATACTCGGTCAAAGGGTCAACCTCGGTCAAAGTCAGATAAATTGGTCATAATCGGATCAAAGTCTCAAACTTTTTTTTAAAAAAAAACTTACTTTTCGAGAACTAATACTAATGTTTATATTTTCGAAGTACTAATAACTAATATTAATATGTTTGTAAGTGTTTGAAAAATTATGTTTATGTTTCTAAACAACTATGTTTATGTTTCTAGTCTATTTCTATACAAATAATTCAAAATTTATTATTTTTATACAGAAAAATATGATCCGATTAGTCCGGGTACTCTTTCCAAGGTCCCCAGACAATCCGGTTCCGACTAAAGATTTTTGCAACCATGTGCCTAAAAATGGGTTAATAAGGTTCCCTGAACTGATAAAACCGAACCCAAATGAAACTGTACCAGAAAAATGTTTCAACTTTTAACATCATGTATAGACTCTATGCACGATAGCAGGAGTTGATAGAAATGCACCTGGATTCATCTGTAGGGGCCATTACAATTGCAATTGCTTCTGGAAGCATAATCTGAAAAATAAGCTACCGTTAGGTACTTGTGTAAAAATAGACGGAGGACAAACTACAGTTTCTGAGACAGAAATAGAGATTCACAGATTAAGTTAATGGTTGGAATCAGAAAAAATAGAAAAAATATATAGTATGTTTCATTGAGTACCTGATATGAGTAATGTGTGTGCAGATCAACTGATGACATGAAGCAGGTTTGGGATGGATGCGTCTGCAAAATTTTGACATGCCGAACACATCGGGAAATCTCTATGATTATTATTCTATAAATAAGCGTAATGATTGTCTGCAAATATATATATATATATATATATATATATATATATATATATATTTATTTAGCCACTTACATGAATCCATCCAAGAGGGAATAGAGAACGCTTGTCCTGAACCTCAAATATATCTTCTTCATTTAATGTCTGACACTGAAGAGTTGACCAAAGTGCATCAGGAATTAGCTTATCATAGTCAATGCACCAAGTAAATTAATTTGGCCCAAAACCAACTACAATAACAAATCACAACAAAATGGGTGCATCTGGTAACGGGTAAAAACAGGTCAGTTTTTTGTCTGGTTCAAAACGTTGCACCAACACTTATAAAGAACTTCCAACGTGTTAAATATCATTACAAAAATTATATGCTTACATAAATAATCTTAACTTGTTCTATTGAGTGAATCAAATGAATGTTTGAGTATATATGTGATTGAATGCACTTTGGATGACTTTCAACCTGTTTGAACCTTTTGCATTTAAGTTAAATATTTTAGCTTAGAGATAAAACATAACCCAAATAGCTACCTCTACAACTCTACAAAGCAAAATAGCTCTACAAGTCAAGTACTAGTGCATTCATGATAAGACTCGAATCTCAATATCCATATCAATACCAAAGTTAAAGCCAGGTGACGATAGAAATTGATCAAGATTATCACTGTTTAAAGTCCAATTAGAAGCATCACTATATCTGAACTAAAATGGTCAAAGCTTTTAATTTTCTTTTGGATCCAATATCCATAGAAGATTAAAGACAATTTAGTTAGACAAACATGCCTAATCTGTAAAAAGCCTCGGTTGACTTTATGATGAGAAAGTTAATAAACATATACACATAGCAACTCAACAGAAATTACAATTAAATAGTTCAATACTATATAGTTAAGAACTTTTACCGAATCAGAAGTTGACTCCTGCTTAGGTATAATAAGCGTGGTGATCTGGAAAGTCCTGTTTTTCTACAGTTGAAGAATCAAAACATGTAAGATAACAAGATTAAAGCCAAAACAGAAAAGAAAAACAACAAATCTACAATACAATTTACCAAAGAACCAGCAAGAACTCCACATGTTTCCAAGTTTCTTTTAGTATTTTGTTGTGCCAATCTCAAAAAATCTTGCATCATCTTTACAGGCTGCAAAAAGTAAGGCAAACCTAATGTCACGTCAACCGAGAAAAGTTATCAGAAATATTCTTCAACAAATCAAATTTGGAATATTCCTCGGAAATAAAACTTACAATATGTAAATGCTGATATGTATTAGAGGTGGGTGAATCATCTTGGTATGAGTTTGCAGGTCCAGGTCTTGGGTCAGCAACTCGTGATGGAGAAATATGACTATGTTCTGGTTGCAATCGAGCAAGCACGGGAGGGGGAGAAGGTTGCCTGATATTTCCAGAAAGAAAATAATCTTCATCAAACTGTTCCTCAGCTGGACGTGACCATCTACCATCATCTAACGAGAGCACTGATTCCATTGTAGATATGTCCACTCCCGAATTCCCATCTTTGACACCAGTGTCACTTTGCACAGACTGAAATAAGCTGTGAACACAACACAGTATAAACAAATGAGGTCCTGTAGATAAATAAGCTAATATCAATTATATTTTTTCTTAAAATGCTACAAATAAGTAAAATAAGTTACTAATGCATATACATACAAACTTTTGTAATGATACTGACCTCAAATTATCACTTGAATTGAAATCACTATATGTTGGATATTGCACCTGTGTAATACAACGTGATTTAGTAACTGAGTTAAAAATTCAATGTAGAATAACATAACAACTTTTACCTTTATCTGCGCACTAGGATTTGACAATTGACCACGAAGACCATTAGGACCTAGAAGAGAATGCCTCGATAAAGTTTCTTGTCTAGGAGTTGGCAGCAGAGATCTGGAAATAAAGTGAGCATATGTTTAATATAGTACATTCCTCCCGAGTCAAAAACTATTTACCTTTTAACTGAAGTACTCCATTTAGTGTCAAAGAACAAGTATACTTAAAACTAGAATTTTAAGATTCGCAACATTTTTTGAATATTCAGCAAATATCAATATAATCCCCTCTAAATGTAGACCACATTCCACTTTCTATATTTATATCTCGAAACTTCAATGCAATCTATAACAAAGTCAACTTAAAATGTGTGCTTTGATCAGGAAAACACAAAATATAATGATACAAGTTGCCTCTATCTTTTGCAATGAGACACGGGAAAATGTCATTAACCCATACAAAACGAATAACCTAGTTGGGTACACTATGCAACTCATAACAAGCCTAAGTCATAAGAAATATATTTATATATCAAATAGACACTTACAGCTTTTGGAACTGCATGTTAACGGAACCAGATTGTTTATTTGGATTACTTCCAAGGTTCTGGTTCCAGGAGAGCGCACTTTCCCTTTGCTGAAGCTGCAACAACATAAACAGGCGCATAAGAGGTCAAAGAGAAAACTAATATTCTGGGAAATAAATCAATAATTGTAAATAACATTGATGAGTAACAGCAGCTCATTGTTCATCAAGATTATACTGAGGAGTAATAATGATGACATGAAATAATTGTATTTAACTGTACGTGAAATCAGCCATTCTTACCTGCTTATCATCAGGGCCAAAAGAAAGTGTGTTATTGACAGCAGGTAGTTGAAAAGAAGAATCCCCTGACCTATGTGGGGTTCCTCCATGGCCATTCGGTTGATATTCTTCACTTCTAATATGACACTTGTTTAAGCCATCTACTTGACGATCAACTTCTGGTTTCAAAGATTCCAGCTCATTTACCACCATATGTAATTGCTGAAAAAGGGTAAATATGTAACGCCTTGCCGTCAAACTTTAACCAAGCAACAACATACAGCATCAGACACAGCTAAAAATTAATGAACCATATTCACCTTCTTGCTATATGCCCGTTCCTTTGAACATAAAACTAGGTAGTCACGATGAAATTTTATAGTATCCAATACCAAGCTGAAAATTCAAACAAAATCAATAGTAAACATAACAGCAATTAGTAGACGGCGTTGGCGTGAAGTTGCAAAATGACTTTCTTAAATTACCTTGAATATCTTAGAAGCATAACATACAAATCTATAATATTCTTTTCCTCTCGATATATGTGTGCCTGCATGCAAGGAATAATATTGGATACACATTGAAAAAACAGCAAATTAAGACTAGACACTGGTACATAAAACCTACAGTTTGCAAGCAAGTATATGTACATTTGATAAAGACGACTCACCAAAGATGCATCTAAAATCTACAAAAAACTTACCAGAACCTCAAATCTTTAGTTTGCAAAAAGATGCAAACATGTAAACATAAGGAATTCTATAAAAAGAAAACGATGCAACGATACAGATAGTGTTAGCGGTACTTAAAATTTTGTAAAATAGTTTTTTTTTTCTTTATGTACCTGTTTATCACGTGGCTAGTTGTGCGAGCATGGGGCTGTCCATTGCCACGCTAGTAAGTTAGCGTTTAGCTTCTCATTCTTGCTTAACGGGTCTCCCGTTTGTATAGTATTTTTTTTAATAAAAGTTTACGGGGAAAAAATCTATAACTCATAGAAATTATAGATAGTGTTAGCCAACTATTGGGGAGGTTAAAATATGTTTAATAAGTAGTTGAGTATGGCATATATTCATGTTACAAGGTACCCAAATATGGCTTGGCACAAACAAAAGTTACGGTGACTCAAAAGAAGAAAAATGCAGGTTAGAGTTGCAGGAGGATGCATAAAGGAGTAAAACTGTTTGGCTCATCTACATTTCTAAATATCTAAATAAGCTTTAGGATTTCAGCATTGGGTGAATGTGTGATCTTTTATTGCTTTCAGCCTGTTTCCGCAGCATTTTGCTCTGCTAGCGTTTCAGTAATTTGTCCTGCATATTCGTAGTCCCAAGATTTTTCACAATAACTGCTTCTCATCTTCCTTTGGTCATTTCACCTCGTGAGTTATCATGTAACCTTATGTTATTAAAAGTTCTTTTCAGATTATGCATATAAGATGAATCGGGATGGAAACCATATGGTGATACAATAAGCACAGAACAACAACAATACCCAATGCCACGGGTATGCGGGGTAATGGGGTAGTAATATCTTAGTATCCTAAAAACTTTTCTTAAAAACCAGTCCTTTTACGCAGAGTATATATAAATAATACCTTTTAAGACAAGGGTCTTTCTGGAGATAATCATTTCATTCATCACAGTGAACATGTCATTATAGCTTGTTCTTCCCTTTTGAAGGACTGTGGTTCACGTTTGCTACCAATAAAAGTTTAGTGATTGATATTACTATAATGATTTCTCAGGTTCTTGATGTCTTCTGTTATTATAACATCAATATGCAGGTTCTTGATGTTTTTGTTTTCATTTGGATCACTCCATTTTCATTCTTTAAAAGACTTAATCACCGATTCACCGTTAACAATTAAGAAAACAAGAGGAAAGCCAAAATTACATAATCTGGAATCTTAGTAGAGCATAATGAAAGTTCAAAGTAGATGGAAGGAATCAAAACATGCATTGCATTGCATTGCTTGTACTGAGACGACTGACTAACCGAGGCTCATAGGAGGCTGGTGTAGCTATAACCACATTTCGCAGTACACATTAAAACCCTCAATTTCATTAAATGCTTATACGCCTATAACTTTATATCCAATGATACGAGTAGGCTGTCTCACAATAATCTCAAGAAAACGTTGTACACCGTGACTAAATTCCTCCATACTAATACCACACCCGCCCAAGATCGCTTAACTCTAAACCTCTTGGTGAGAATTAGGTAAGATCTCAAAATTCTCAATTGGCCCGATATATCCCTATGAATCGTGTAAATCACTTTCCCAAAGCAATTATTCGACCCATATAATTTGGGTCCGAGATTCTAGTGACTCAAACATCCGGGCGTACGTTCCGCTCCTCTCCGTGTTCAACCTAATCCCTCAACTATATTAACAGACAGAAGGATCCAATGCCATTTCACCTTACATAATTAACCCTAAACTGTAACTAACTTAAAAACCTAAGACTAAACAGTGTATAGTTGATCATTATAATATATATTATTATAATAAAGAGTAAGTAAGTAAGAAGAGTCACCTGTTTAAGGAGATTATCGGCGATTCGGTAATAATTGCGAAGAGGAATTCGATCATCGACGTCGATCTTCCGAACCATGGCGTTGATGTTGATCGGCTTTCCGACTGGCGGTCTCATGATTTTCACTTCTTTCGCCGGAGATTAATAACGACGGACGGGTATACTTTGCGACGGATTTTGAGGCTAGTTCTTTCTGGCTAAGTAAACAAAACTCTATTCTTTGTTTGTTATTCGGGGTTGGATGACAACACGATGTTGTTAGCAGTTCAATTATTATATTTTACGAGAAAATTTAATAAGACTAAGGCTATGTTCTTGAGTTTTTTTTTAGGATGGAAAGGAAATGAATGGAATGGATTATTATAGAGATTGTGTTCTTGAGTTTGTTTTTAAGATAGAAAGGAAATGAAATGAAAGGATTTGAAGGGATTTTTTAGTTGTTTTTGTTTAAAAAATTTTCATCCCATATTTGGG